>JAAOAQ010000423.1:0-15037 GCA_013396025.1 Fusarium phyllophilum | reverse complement strand
GCTCTATTCTATATAAGTAGATAAAGACTATATAAGGCCAAATATACTTTATATAGTTATTTTATCTCTTAAATTATATATCTCTATTTAAAACAAATTTCTTAAAGAAGTAAAGCTACTTCTCTAGCTAATAACAGAGCGCAAGTGCGGCAGCTATGAGATTATGCAAGTAGGCAAGTAGGCTGCAAGCTATTGGGGTAAGAACTCCACGCAGCCATGATGAGGTGGCTGTAGTTACCTGCCAGGATCTAGGCAGCTCCCGCATCAGGGCCATTCAAGAGCATGCTAAATGATTGCGTGCTGCGCTTAAGTGCCTGGAGGTTCCATATTCACAAACTGATAACGCTTGTCACGACGGCACCATAGTACGGGGCTGCGGTCTATTCAAAACACCTTGAACACAGAAGTTGCAGCGACGTGGGTCATGGCGGTAGTATATCGCAGTGCCTAGTGCTGTAAATGTACACAGGGACTTCCGAGAAGTGCTCTTTTCAGAACTACAAATTGGAGACTCCCCCACTCAATATGACAGATTCTTCCTTAGACTATCGATTATCTTCCCTCAATGCTTCTAATATCATTTCCTGCAAACAACACAGCCTTATGACCAGCAATCATCGACTTCATCATGCCTTCCGAGGTCATCAATTGCAAGCATTGCAAGACTGCTGTTTCTAGTACACAGCCCGAGTGCCCTAATTGTGGACAAGCGCCCGCCTAGCTGTATTCTTGGTATGGTTGAATTCAGCCACTGGAGAGCCTGAGGCTGAGTCCTGGTTAGCTCTGTTCTCACATGATGGACCATGCGGTACAGCCGAGAAGCAATTAGCACTCAGTGTTAAGAATATACGGTAGCCTAGAGGGCCTGCAGCGTTGAGATCGTTAGTGAATAGACAGGATGTTAGTCACATGGGGGAATAGCCCAATAATCGCCAAATTTGCTAGGCTTTTCAAATCTCAAGAAAATCAATTGCTTCCAAGTCTCAGTGTTTCCAAAAAGCTATACTATGTAATAGGAATACTTCTTTCTTTTCGACTAAATAAAGGCTACTTCGGTCTTGATTCAGTTTCCGGTTTCATTTTCACTCCGTGACTTCAGAAATTCGAGGAGCTCAAAGGAATCATCGACTTCCTCTTTCCCGGCAACGGAAGGGCCAAGTCTGGTGTAGAAGGGCCACTCAAAGTAAGCTGGATAGAATCCAGCGTATTCCCAATCTATAATAGCGTTGATTTTCAAAGTGTCCGGGTCGACAATCACATTTTGCTGTGACAGATCATTATGGCAGAATACATATTCGTCATTATTAGATGGTTTCAAGTGCCATTGATCGGTCTCGGTACGTCGTAGAACTCGATACGGAGGAATCACTATCCCCGATGGCCCCCCGAGTTGGTTGGACTTGAGGGTCTGGAGTGTTGCGAGATGATGCTGGAGCTCTTCCCGTACAACGGCCTTCTGATCCTCTTTCAGACTCGACATGCTAACCCCTTCCACATATTCGGTAACCAAGTAGTAAGCATCGTCGTCCTCAAAGTCGCAGTAAACAGTAGGGACTGGAACATTAGTGTGCTGGCGTATGTACCGCAATGATTCCGCTTCATTTCTGATGCTCTCCATCCGAAAGCGAGGGATATGAAGACCTCGATACCCAGTGCGGAACTCCTTGGGCCGCAATGTTCTCTTAATAAAAGATCCTCCCCTATGGTAATATTTTCTCTCGAACGTGACCGCAAAACATCCTTCCTCGCATACCTCTCGCGTTTCAGGCATCGCTGTCGTACATGGGGATTGAATACTGATAGACTAAGAGCTTTTGGCTTTGAGTTGTCTTTGGTCTTAAAAATATAGAAAGTTGCTCAAGAACGAGTTCCTGGTTTGGACGTGCCTCGAATACGGGCGTTACTACAAAGCAGTTAGTATCAGACTGAACCTGAGGGTTTGAGAGAGGGGTTACCAATCTTCCAGGCAAGAGGTTCAACATAACACGATGACGGGATGGAATCCAGCAGGGAAGATGAGATGACAGTAGAGACTGGTTTTAGGTGGGAAGCTGAGCGGTGGCTCCGTTTCTGCCATGCTTCACCGCCCTGTTGCATAAGCGCCCCCCCCCTCTCAAGGCACCATAGACCCGCGAATTAACCGGCGCTATGCAGGCTATAATCAGCATGTCGGGTCTGAGTTGGACTAATTACAACAGCAATACTTAATTAACTAGCAACATTTTGGCTGCCTGCAGACTCCGCTACTGGCCCTCAGTTACTGACAGGAGCTTTCACGCGAGGAGAGTAAATAAATTATCGATTCCTCCAGGGATTTGACCGCTAGTTCTAAGACCTATAGTGCGTAACCCTAAAGCATCTTGTTCTATTAACCTAATTCCTCCATTAAATATCCAATAAACACAAGTGGATTAAGGACAATGTTGATTACAAGACGCCTGGCAGGATAGTTGACCTCAATGCTTTGGCTCACGAAAGCGTCAAGAAGAACTGGATTAAGGATGGCATTTAGAATCCCAGATAGCGCAACGACGGCCTTCCAGGACGGTCCCGGTTGCACGAGGAACCAGACCCGAACTTCCCAGCGCTGAGAATAATCTTCTCGTATGTCCAGTACACTGGTGGATACAGTAGCTAGTCACTTTATAACTGCAGCCAGTCACTTATAGCTCTTCAAACCCATCCACTACCTAATTCAAGAGGAGGCAGATATGGCAGGAAAAGACCAATTTGCCCTAATCGCGATAGGGTAAATAATAGATAAGTGGCCAGCTGTAATAGGGCAATCCAGATCTTTAAACCCAGATCGAGGAAAGTAAAGCAGCAAAGCTCTGTGACGGCTAGGGGGGGGGAATAAAAAACGACCCGTCGATCCGGCGAATTTTGGTGTAGATGGCGTCGTCTAATTTTTCTCCCCGAGGGATAGCCAGAATCAGACCATGCAGCAGGGCTCGGAAATGCAACCTGACATCCGCGATAAGGCATATCTCGTCGATCTCCCATTCTAAAGCCCGCTTATCACACGCTCTGTCCGAGCAAATCGCGGCCGACCGTTGCAAGTTCTTTGCCAGGGCCTCAGCGGGTCATTCCACGTTGGGATAAGGTGGACCAGGGGTTGAACAGTTCCTGAATGGAGACATGCGGCGGGGATTGAGCGATACTGACATGTGTAATGAGCATTCCATATCCGTACTTGATCATAAGACAGGTAGGTCTGAGAATTGCTACAGACCTGCCTATTCAGTAGCACTCGCGATTGATAGAGCCAAGATGACGGCCAAGAAATGCATCATGAGATTTAAACCCGAGGACCGAACGCCAAGTGGCATTGCGTGCGATTCAGCGGAGAATTAACCCTCGGCGCCGAGAAAATGGCCTATAGTACCCGTCTTGGCCCAGCCTGTCAACATGCGGCTCTGCACTGACACTGACCTCAAGAATAATTAACCCGCATTTCACATCTCAATTACGAGATAATAACAAGGTGTCAAGCACGATATCTCAACTGTATCTTGCACCATGACCCAAACCCCAAACAGAATCTGGGGGAAAACGTTTTCATTACACGATAAATTGGAGAAAACTCCATTGGGGAAAACGCAAGTGGAGAAACGAATAAGGGAGTCCGAGGCGCTAAGCAAAGGGTCCTCTGCACTGGGAACTTCTGGCCGGGTCTGTAACTACAGGGGGGAGGTTATCTTGGCAGGCTCCAAAAGTACGTGGGGCCGTCTGAGCAGCGTCAAAAGTTCCGACGCCACGCGCGTGTAGGTCTTTTCTTGGCAGTTGTTAAACGCGCGAAGCAGATGAAGGATGTTAGTAAAGAAACGGTTGGGTAATGTCAGATTTGCTGGTCATGAACTCTTACATAATAAATAGAGTTCCCCCGCGAAAAAGAACCTTGTTTGCAAGCTTATCTGGAGAAATGCCCAAAGGGGAAGCTGAAGTGTTGAATCTGTGAGGTAACGAGATCCGTTTTACGAGGTTGACGCGTGCGTCTGATGTTTAAAATGTTAATGTTAATTCAGTGGGGACTGGGGACATGACAGGCGATATCTGTGCATGCAGATTCTTGAGCAGGGCAAGGTAGCATCGTGTACTGCATCTTCAATATGGAATTAAAAGATTGCCACTATCTTTCTTCTCCTTGATCTCAACCGCGGCAGTGAAAATTCGTTTAGCTGGACCGGGAATAGTGGGGAGACATATTCCCGAAGCTGTAACCAGTTTAACCGCTTTAGGAAGGTTACCGTTACATGAGCTTTAGGGTAAAAAGGAGGTTGAAGGAGAAGATGTTGGAATGACGTGCTGAGATCAGGCAATTTTGGGATACTGAAGAAGGATTTTGATGATATGAGATTACTTATCTAGATATGGGCTTATGAGACATGCGAATTATGCTCATATCTCGACTAAATTCGATCCCGAAGAAATGAAAGTCGTGGTTAAGCACGCGACACTCGCGTCTCGAATGTCACCGCCAAGACCCCTGATGACACGTTCAAGCCACCACTCAATGCTTCATCCCTTTGCAAAACGGAGAGGCGACGTCGATCTTTTCGCATGGCAATTACCAACGTCCAATTATAAGGAAAAGCCAGACGAATTGGCTTCAGCGCACTTGGCGTATTGGCAGCTGAAGACGCCACGCCACGAGCTGGTGGCTTGGCCCAATCGCAGCCAAGACGTAAGTAATATTCGGAGCCGGAAGACGCCCAGATCCGACGTCCAAGCCGAGGCTCTTCAACACTAGACATACTCTTTAGTTACTAAAAGCATTATTTGCATTGTTTAATGTCACTGTTGCAATTCTAGGCCTCTTTTACCAGGTTCTTCCCTGATACCAAACCGCTTCTCTGGGTCAAACAAATACGGTCCATCCATCTAAAATGTTCTCGAACACAAAACAGAAGACAAAACCTCCACTTTGTTCGGCCGACGGTACGAGAATGTCGACCTTCCCCGTTGGGTATCATGGCAAAAGGACCGATCCCGTACAAACTAGTGCTCGGGCCAATCCCCGCATGTGGCCTAACCTCCATCCAGGAACTTTTGTCGTTGAAAATGTCTTGTTTCTATTGGTCCCTCACGCAGATAAGGTCGTTCTCCACTAAACAACTCTGTTGTGTAAGGTTACTTCGACCTGCGACTCTGGGGTTTCTCGCTGCGTCTGTATCAAGCTGGGATCGTCAACCTGTTCGCTTTTGAGAAGGTGGCAATCAAGGGGACCCATAATGGAGTGACCGTAGATAAATCGTCTCATGTATAATTATCCTTCACATCCCCGCCCCAGACCCAAGCTTTCTCATCCCTCTCAACCCTCTTCTCTCCCTCTCTTTTTGACAGAAGATCGTCAAAATGACCAGCGCAGGTCACCTCGACACAGACGCCATCGCCAACTCTGGCCTCGCCTACCCAGAGACGCACGGCATCCCCCAGATCGCCGGCAAGGGCTCCATCGACGTGACCCGCCAGCGCTCCGTCTCCGACTCGGACGATGAGCTCCCCACCGAGGAGGAGCTGCACACGCTGCGCCGCGTCTCTGGAAAGATCAAGTGGGCTATGTACACTATCGCCTTCGTAGAGGCCTGCGAGCGCTTCTCGTACTACGGCTCTGCGGTCCTGTACACAAACTTCGTCGCGAAGCCGCTGCCTGATGGTTCGACCACGGGTGCGCCTGTTGACCCCAACGATCCTCAGGCTCAGGCTGGTGCGCTTGGTATGGGACCCAAGGCTGCGCAGGGTATTTCTCTGTTCAACCAGTTTTTTGCCTATCTCATGCCTCTTGTCGGGTGAGTCGCCTTACTCTCAATATGTCGTCCTCTGTCTTTTGCTAACCTTCTCAAAGTGCCTGGATTGCAGATGCCAAGCTCGGTCGTTTCCTCACTCTTCACATCGCCATTGCCATCTCCACATGCGCTCACGTCATCCTCGTCGCTGCTTCTTCTCCCTCCGTCATCGTCCGCAAGGATCCCGCGTTCGGTGCCTTCATCGTCGGTCTCCTTGTTCTCTGTGTCGGAACCGGTTTCTTCAAGGCCAACGTCTCTCCTCTCCTCGCTGACCAGAACGAGGACACAAGGATGCGCGTCGAGGTTCGCAATGGCGAGCGTGTCATTGTTGATCCCGCTGTGACCAACACCCGTGTCTTCCTCTACTTCTACCTCGCTATCAACATCGGATCCGTCTGCGGTCAGATCGCCATGGTCTACGTTGAGAAGTATCACTCTTTCTGGCTCGCCTTCTTCATCCCCACCATCTTCTTTCTCATCGCCCCCATCGTCCTCGCTCTCAACAAGAAGAAGTATAAGCTCAAGCCCGCCACTGGTTCCGTCCTCTCCAAGTTCTTGCGCATGTTCTTCTACGTCCGCAAGCGCAGCTCTTTCTTCAGCTTCAACTGGGAGCATGCGAAGCCTTCTCAGATTCCTGTTGATCAGCGCCCTGCTTGGATGACATACGATGATGCCTGGGTCGATGAGGTCCGCCGTGGTTTGATGGCCTGCAAGGTCTTCCTTTACCTGCCCGTCTTCCATCTGGCTTACAACCAGATGACTGGTAACCTCACAACTCAGGCCTCTACCATGGTTCTCAACGGTGTTCCCAATGATGTCATTCAGAACCTGAACCCCATTTCTATTGTCATCATGGTCCCTCTCATTGATCACCTTCTTTACCCTGGTCTCCGCAAGATGGGTATCGCCTTCACCCCCATCAAGCGTATGACAACCGGTTTCATCATCTCAGCCCTCGCCATGGTTGCGTCGGCTGTCATGCAACATTTCATTTATGAAAAGAGCCCCTGCGGCAAGTATGCCAATACACCAGACTGTGCCCCCGCCGACATCAACGTTTGGGCTCAGTGCCTACCTTACATCCTGATCGGTCTCGGTGAGATCTTCGCCAATGTCACCTCCTACGAGTACGCCTACTCCAAGGCCCCCGACAACATGAAGTCCCTCGTCATGTCTGTCAACCTCTTCATGTCCGCCTTCGCCTCCGCCATCGGCCAGGCCTTCACCCCTCTCTCCGGCGACCCTCTCCTCGTCTGGAACTACGTCGTTGTTGCAGTCATCGCTTTCGTCGGTGGTGTTGCCTTCTGGTTCAACTTCAAGCATCTCGACGCTGAAGAGGACAAGTGGAACATGCTCAAGGCGTCTGAGTACAAGGGCACCTATCAGCCCAACGCTCTGGAGAACAAGATTTCGGAGGAGCATGAGGAGCCCGCCGCTCCTAGGGACATTGAGAAGATGTGACTACCTCCCACTTGTAAGAGTTGCTATAAATTTAGTTGTTGAGATACCACCATAGTCTATGATTAGATTGCCTGTTTGAGCAATGTTAATACAGATTACATGACTTTAACATTTGTGTGTCTTGACGTGAATGAATCTGTTTGGTCTTTAAGCTGTATTTGTATATCATGGTTGTATTTGAGATCACTTGTACCGCTAACAAACGATTCAATTGAGCCTTTGTTCTAGCTTCACATGTGGATGTAAACGCTGCCAAAGGTTCATTGACTTTGGCTTTGATTAGTCAATTCACGGATAAGGCCAAACTCTTCGAGACAGCAAGTATAGATACAGAGGCCGAAAACCTTTTACGTTGTTATGTTCTGAGTAGAGTTGGTGCTTGACAAGCTGTAGACAGCTAGAGGCGGGAAGAAAACTTAGGACCTGAAGACTTAGCTATAAGTTTAGGACAAATTTAGGATAAGCTTACAATAAGCTTATGATAATTTTAGGATACCTTTTGTTAAGTTAATTATAAACGTTTTACATCAACGTCTGATGTTTTCTTGCTCCCCGACGACAGTTACTGAAATGGAGTCGATAAGATCAGCGGCTTGCGATAACAGATAAGCGCAAATATGTACATAGCGGGGTTCACATTCACTCGTTTCACCAACGACACCATCACTTCGAACCAGAGGCAGAGCTCAAGGGCGACGCAACATTCATTTTAACACGATAAATGCCGTGGCCTCGACAGCATGAAGCCCATCACTGGGTGTGAGGAGGATACAATTTACACATACATATCTCACCAGCTGTTTCGCCCGCTTACAATTCATCTTTCGCTGTTTTCAAGTCTTATGTGGCTATAAAAAGGGATGGTATGCAGTTGATGACACAACCTAGGTTATTGAACCATGCCGAGCTGTTGAATCGCTGTGCGTTGAGTGATTGTCCCAAGATACGAGGTTTGTTGAAGATGCAGGCAGCTGAAATGCGAAAATGGAACGCAGCTTGAAATCCGGAAATAACACGGAAACACAATTGCACCTCTTTGCCCTCGTAGCCAACACTATTCAGCCCTTCTTCACTGCCCATTTCACACAAGAAAGGCCATTAAATGCCCCGCTAGATCCCCATGTAATCGTCGCTGTCAAGGACAGATCCAGCGTTGGCATTCGCGTTCTTGAGAGCTCTCAGAGGACCTCGTCCAACCCTCGCATCAAGATCCTTCTTGATCCACGCCCACTTCGGCTTGACCCGTCCATTCGGGAGGAAAACATTCGGCATTCCCTCAAAGAAACCCTCTCCATCGAGCGGTCCATCGAGGAACACACCGCCGGTTGCGCGACGTCTAGCAGGAACAGACTGCCACATTTTCTGAGCGAGCTTGACGTCAAAGTCAGGAGTGTCCAGTCGGGGAAGGTTGATCTCAAAGTTCATAGCCTGATAAGAAGTTAGAATTGGGAGGGGAGAGGAGGAGAAGGGTTCGGACCTCGATTTTGGCGAGCTTTGCATGGCGTTCGACGTGACGCGCGAGGCTGCCGTTGCGATTGACGAGAATGGCTTTGCAGACGGGGCAGTTCTTGAAAGAGCGGCGGCTTGAGTTGATAGATCGTGCTTTGGGAGGAGAAGACGAGGCGAGGGGCTCGGAGACAGGAGATGATGGCTTGGGAGGGGAGGAGGGAAGAGATTTGCGCTTGAGTTTGGTGTTGCGAGTCATGATGATGAGCTTTTGTGAAGGTGAAGAAAGAGTTTTGACGAGCTTAGGCAAGTGTTGGAGAGTTTTGAGAAGTTTGAGGGAAAAGCTCAAAGGAAAAATGAGAAGAGGGTGAAAAGGGATGATGCGCTTGGTACATCTGTGGGTGCATACCAAGAAGTGGACGTGCCACTATTAACAGGTGCTGGGTCAAATGGGTCGAATAAGTGTATAATGCTACGGAAATAAGACGCTGTGGGCTTAGTTGCAGCATCAAGATCAGAAGAAGTGAACTACCGAGTACCGCATGAGTCCTTGGGTACTGCAGCACAGTTTCGCCATGAGTTTACAAGAACCGAGAACTTCAAAGAGAAAGCAAATGTCTTCCAGGCTGAATATCTCTTGGACGTAGTTATCTAGTTCCCTATGCCCATCCCAAGAGTATTCGCCTACCCATACCCATGCCAAACCCCATTGCAACCCCCTAAGGGAGAAACCAAAACTTAGGACCTCAATCCTAAAGGACACAAAGACTGACGCAACGTAGCCCAAGTTTAGGAACCCTTATGCAGAGTTTGTACTAACGCCTTGCATCACGGTCCGATGTATTCTCACTCCCCAAGGCCCCCATCGCATCAACCGTCCAGTACTTAGCCCAGAAACGGACGCTTGTTGCCGCCCTCACACTCCAATGCCCCTCTAGGTCTCTTCATTGCACCACGTGAGATCTCTTCAACACGCTCCTTGCACTTATCCTCTAGCTTCGAGAGCACACTACATGACTCCCTTAGAGTTTTATAGTCGTTCGGTTTGAGATAACTAGCGAGACTTGCAGCGCTTATAGCGCGGTGAGCCGCGGCGACATTGTTGCCTAAGTTTATGATTAGATCTTTGCGATATACAGTAGGATATATGTACTTACGAATCTCCTTTGCAAGATCGAGCAGCGAATCGGTTGCGGGGGCCTTGATTTGCTTCTGTAGCTCGTCGTTGCGGTCGGTGAGGCTAATGATGAGGGCTTGTGTCTCGTCATTGGGATGGAGGTTGGTTTGTCCTCGACCGACTTTGAGGCCAAGTTCGTAGGCCTGGCTGCTGACATCTTCGAGGAACTTCTGGTGCTCGAATGAGGCGACGAAGCTGAGCTTCCTCAGTTCGGAGGGTCGTTTGTCGGAAGGGTCCTTTGAGGAGCTGCTGGAGCTTTGGGATGACATTGTGTTTGGTGAAGATGTTGAAGAAGTGAAGTGAAGTGAAGTGAAGTGAAGTGAAGCGAAGTGACTAGAAGCTTGAATGTGAAATGCTTTGAACGTGGTGAAGTTGAAAGAAAGAGGAATAGAGAAGGAAGCGTGATATAAATGGGAGGATCTCGAAGGTGCTGAGATTGGGGTTGATGTTGCTGAATCAGAAGCGCAGTTGATGTTCAAATAAGGGAGAAGCAAGCGATCTCGGCGCGTTGGAGGGGGATGATGTGGTGTCAATTATTTCGTCTGGACTTTTCTACCTGTCAACCAATCTCCTCCTTTACACAAACTGATCCCGATGTGTGCGCTTGCGCCTTGAGCAACACAAACATCAACCATCACAAATACATCTTTCAATATTTCAAGATGGTCAAACTACATCGCACAATCAATTCATCCACGAAGGAGAAGGATGCGCCGATGCCCGCAATAAACGTCAAGGGGCGAGTCGAACCCGGGTTTCGTGTTGGGCTTCGGTTCCGTCCTCACGATGGCTCTCTCGGAGCCCAGGTAAACACCCACCATCCTCTTTATCGGTCGCAAGTCTAACAGCTTACAGGAAAGAGACTTTGTGAAGCTCTCGAATGCGCCGTCGAAGACCCAACTGGATCGGCACGACATGCCGGCCATCTATGCAACGCAACACGCCGATCACTTGTTTCAGAGCTTCATGGCTGCATTCAGCGACGTTGAGCAGACAATGGCACGCGACCTTGCCGACAAGCTCAAGGAGGCTATTTTGCAGACTTGGAAGCATTTCCCGACCACAGGGCCTACTTACAAAGCCAATGTGATTGCGCGAGTGCCGTACAAGAAACTAACCGGAACACATGGCTTCAAAAAGCAGCTTCACTACCCAGATTGGTTCATTATGGCTGTCTGGCTCGGCCCAGGCCATCCGCTTCTCCAATCTATTCGCAAAGACATGTCAGATCTCTGGGGCCTACAGTTCCCGACCGACGCCATCGTGTATCCCAAGTTCGTCCACATCAAAACCCAGGAGAGCCTATTCCACGGAAACCCTGCCACTGCACCCGAAGACGATGGTCTCGCCCTTGAGGAGCGAGCAAAGGCTATCAAGAAAACCATCGACGACTCACCAGTCAACGGCCTCAGCGCCGCTATCAAAGGGCATCTCCCAGGCATGCTGAGCGACTCTCTGAGCGGCACTAGACTATACGGACTAGAGATGCGCCTCGCCTCAACAAACCACGAACTCGAAGACGCAAGAAAACAAGTCAATGACCTTGAGAAACAGCTCGCTGAGTCCAAAGCATCTCAAGCCCGCGCACAAGAGAAGACGAGCAGCGACATGGAAACCCTCCGAAAAGAGATCCAACTACTTAAAGCCGCACGAGCCAGCAACACCAAAAAGGATGTCGAAGCACTTCGGGCAACAGTCGCCGGTATGGAAGCCAAGGCCCTTAAGGGGGAGAAGAAGGTCGAGGAAGAGATGAATACCCTACGCAGCGAGGTAGCTCAATCAGCTGAGAAGGCGGAAAAGGCGGTCGAGACTGGGGCTCTAGTACTGAGCGTCCTGTCAAACCCTGGAGGTCAGAAGCGAAAGATGGATGAGATTTCTTAAAGACCCAAAACACTTAGTCCAAGACCTACTAAACTTAGACTAAGGTATACTAGATTTACCTAGGTTATACTAAATGTATACCAAGTCATACTAAATTTACCAAAGTCTTTTCATCACTTAGCCTAAAGATTCTAAGCTTTGTCCATAAGGATCAACAGACCATATGAAACTCTGACATCTATTCTCAAACAGCAGCTCAATAAGATCAAATATGTATTCATAAATCGTATCCAACACCGTCAAATATGGTATATCTTATAACAAAATCCAACGTAAATAATCCATCCAAGGTCCAATCTCAAATGCCAACTAAAACAAACCAAATGCCCAAAGCTTAGACCTTACCCTGTTTATCATCAATGACCAACAGCCCAGCATCAATACCAGCTCTAGCAAATCTATCACCCAACACACCAACAGTGCGCTGGAAGTCTCTCTCAACGCCAAAGTCCTCAGAGAGGAGATTGTCAAACAGCGCGTGCGCACGACCAACGACGATCAAATCACCAACGCTCAGACGAGACTTGCCGACGGTCTCGCGAGCGTGAGCGACGGCTAGGTCGGGAAGATTACGGACTGAATCGACGGAGATCTCGACAAAGGTCACGCGGCCCTCGAGCTTGCCGGAGGCGTTGCTCTTGGCGGTGTTGAGGAGATCCAAGTCGCTTGCCGATGGGACACTCTCAATGTTCTTGCCGTCGGGGGTGATGTGATCGTCTTCGTTGAAGTTAAGATGGATGACGTGGATTGAGACATGAGGGTTGTGAGCGAGCTGAAGGGCGAAGAGAAGAGCGGCGCGGTCGTCTTTGCCACCGATGAAGGGCACAAAGATCCTCTGGCGCTGGTCAACTGGCCTATGAATGATGGCGCCATCGTGAGCGCTGTGAACTGACAGACCGGTGCGGGTTCGGGTGAGAGTTGGCTTCCTGGACAAAGCATCACTGTTAGGATTGCGGTTGATAAAGATACCCGTCGTGCAAGTCGAGCGTTGAACAGCGGCGGCAACGTAGTCGATGTACGTTCTGCTAAAGAAGCGGTCATTGGGGTTGCCGGTCTCTGTCAAAGCAGCAGCAGCAGAGCTCTCCTCAGCCAGACCTCCATAGGTACTCCAGGGAATGAGCATAAAGTCGGACCTTGCTTCCTCGGCATACTTGACAATGGTCTCTGCGTAAGCGTTGGTAGGAATGATGGACACTTGACCAGCAACAGCTACACCATTGAGGCGAGAGAAGGTCTGGAACGCGGAAAAGACAGCGTCGCGAGAAGCATATTCCTCAAGCTCGGCAGACTGCATGACTGAGGATGTACGATCTGTCAACTCCATGAGACGCACGCCACGAACTTCCAGAGGGCGATTGGGAACTGGCTGGGTCTTCTCCTCAGAAGTGGAGTCGGCAGCCTCGATGGTTGAGTCCGGAAGAGCATGGGAAGGTTTTCGAGACCCTCCGAGAAGCGATACGAGGTTGAAAAGTCCGGGGAGGGCGTCGAGGCGGAGATGAAGGATGAGGCGATGAGTTTGAGACTTGTCGAGAGCTTCTTCCATCTTATGCTCAGAAGTTTGAGCTTCAGTCTGGAGAGGGTTTCCATCCCAGTCAATCTCGCCTCGGCGCCACTTCTCGACCTTCTGGCGATACCAGACAGGGTAGAGCCACCTAGTGAGCGGGGAGGTTGTCACAGTGGTAACCTAACTCAATCAGTGGTGAATTAGTTGAGTGAGAGGAGAATACTTACGACTGCCATGACAACAAACATGGTGAATGTACGACTGGAGAGAATGCCGGCTTGAAGACCAATGTTCTAGAATTGTTAGCGCCGAGCACTGCGCCAGCGACGAGTAACTTACTAGCACAATGAGTTCTACGAGACCTTTGCAACTCATCAAGGCACCGATAGTCAAACTTTCTCGCCAGAGACACTTGGTAAGACGAGCGGCTAGTGTACCGGCGATGATTTTGCCAAAGAAGGCGCATGCAATGATTGCAATGACATAGCCCCAGGTAGTGCCATCGTTGAGCAGACCAAGATCAGTATTGAGACCAGAGAGTGCAAAATAAAGCGGTAGAAGTATGGAACCGACAAGATCTTCAATCTTTTCAGTCAACTTGATGGCAAAACCACCGTCGTGGGGACAAATGAGACCTATGAGGAAAGCGCCGAAAATGGCGTGAACACCGATGGCGGCTATATCATGTTAGATGCGTCAATGAATGGGAACAGCGGTCTTACCAGTGAACCAGGACGAGGCCAAGACGAGAAGAAGAGTCAAGGTAGTGATGCCCTGGGATGGGCCATTCTGGATACTGTCGGTACGGCGTAAGACCCAAAGAAAGACCGGTCGAACGGCAAAAACCAGGAAAAGAACCCAAGCTACGGCGGTCAAGAGGACATAGAGCGCCGTGAGGCCATTGGCGTTGTTGACGAGAGCGACACTCAGGGCGAGAAGAACCCAGCCAACAACATCGTTACCAATACCCGCAGCAAGGACAGTGACACCAACCGAAGTTGAGAGGAGTTGAAGCTCAGAAAGAATACGGCAAAGAACCGGGAAAGCAGTAATGGCGAGCGCAGTTCCAATGAAAAGAGCAAAAGTGCCAAAATCCATATCCTTCATGGTTCCCTCATCGCCGTATTCCTCATACAAGCCCCAAGCAACAGCAACACCGAGACCAAAGGGCAGCATCATACTAGCCAGACCGACGCTGACAGCGACGCGCCAATTGGACTTGAACATGCGCGTATCGACTTCGAGACCGACGAGGAATAGGAAGAGCAAAAGACCGACGGTAGCGACGTTGCTGAGGACGGGCATGGACTCGGTGGGGAAGATGTTCTCCTTGAAGCCGGGGATGCGCATCATCACGGAGGGACCGAGGACGATGCCGCCGATGACTTCTGCGATGACACGCGGCTGGCCGAACTTGGAGAGCGGCCATTGTAGAAGGCGGCAGAAGATTATGATGATGAATGCCTGTACGATGAAGAGCGAGATGGGGTCTTTCGGGTTGTAGTGGATCGGATTGAGGCCTTCGATGATGCCGCCCTGGGGATGTGCGCCCGTGGCAGTAGCAGCTGCGGCTGTCGTAGTGGAGGACATGGCGACTCAGGGGAACGCTCGTGTCGCGTTCGGTGTCGGAATGGGTCGAGTCGTGGACGGTGGAAAGGTTGATAAAGGAGGAGAGGGGGACCGTCAGCCCTTTTTTGTGTCTGGGGAGACGACGAGGATGAAATGAAACGAAACGAAATCAAATGGAGGCGGAGCTGGAGGTTGGTGACTGTTCCCAAAGGG
>JAAOAQ010000422.1:0-103819 GCA_013396025.1 Fusarium phyllophilum | reverse complement strand
GGGGGGGGGTTTATTGATATTCGTTTTGCATCCGTTTCACAGCAATCAGCCTATGTATTCTCCAAGTGGTTGCAACAGAATTTATCTGACCCGCATTGGTTGACTTGCACCAATATATCTTTGTCTTCTATTGACTTGGTTAGTAGCTATCGACAAAAGAAGGCATTGACTGACTCATATCACAGACGAATTGACATTCGCTCATATCATCGCTTGAGCAAGCGCCTTGGTACCGGAAGTGTTCCGTCCATTCGTACAAGCCGTTTTCCAGGCATCGATCACCTGGAAGGCAGCAGGTTGAGAAAGTTGTGTTACCGGAGCCACATGGCTTATAATTGTAATCCGCCCACTCCCCGTATTTGATTATCACACCTCAGGCCTAATGTCAAGCTGAATAGAGATAGCAATAAAAGCAAGATATTTAGCTTCATCGTAAAGGATGGCTGATAGAACGTATGTGGTAGGATGCGTGAAACAATAGGAGGGAAGACGGAAAATAAAAGCTTAAGGGAGAGGACAGACTTAATTATTTGGATGAACCTGACACCTCCCAGGCCAAGAATGACATCAATGCAGTCTTAGATTCAAGGTCGAGAACAGCAAACCTATGCACAATGCCAAGTGACGTCAACTATCCCTCTTGGCATTTAATCTTTAAGTTACGTCCAAACTATGATTCGTCGGCTGAATTAAGCAAAGCTCCCTTGCCAGGGTCAATTCTTTGAATCAAGTAATCGCCGCATCAATTGCGCCCCCAAATAATATCTGGTCTTGTTTTCTCAGCGGCCGCGTCTCCGAATGATGCTAATTGGCTTTCATGATTGTTGAAGAGATACCCGCATGCCATGGCCGACAAGTCTACCCTTTGGAAGAACCAAAGTAGTCAAGGCAAAGTGGCACCTGTGGGCTATCGGTACAGCAACCGTCGTAATCTCAGTCTGCTGGATCCTCCGTGAATTTGTGTATTCACCGTGACCAGATAGGTGGCTCGGCTGAAGTGAAGTACAAAGTAAACCTCAGAAGCTAATCATCTGCATCAACCCAGTGGCAGTATACTCCGACCATGTTCGGCACGCTTCTTGGAACTAGTCATTGCTATGATACCCAAATTGCAATGGGGCAAATGAACCAAACCGGTATCAAATTAACCTTCTAAGCCGTCCTACCGGGATGTGAATGGCTATCATCATCTTTGAAGAATGAACCTCCCGTCAGGGCCTTTCCAGGAAACTTAACCAGCCATGAACTCTAGATCCATATGCAGCTTATCTAGACCAGCTGACCAGACAATATCAACCCACGCCATAGAGCGAAGCTTATCGACCAGACCATACCATCTTAGGCCCTGTACTCTCATAAGGCGTTGAAGTTGAACAATTAACCCCTGTCTGTCTTGTCCGACTTCCGTCAGGGCCCCAATGACTAGTATAAATAGTTCAACGTGTTCTAGACCCGTCCAATGAAGTCTATGCTCCCTGTACGTCCTTGATAGTCTGCCTCTAAAATAAGGAGTCACCAGGTTAGAGGTCCTGTTCCCAGCCAGAAACGTGACAGGGCCCGAAAGATACAGAAGCACTGCTAGTCGAAGTGTCTCGTAGGTTAGAAGACAAGATACCAAGGAGTGCTGGTGGATTTCTGGGCTGTTGTATCGCGGCATAGTCAGTGCTGTATATACTGCAGCTTGAAGTTCTTGAAGCAGAGCAGAATCTTCACTTAGTTCAAGCTCAGACTTTCCTGCAGCAAGATGGGATAGGCCAAGTAGCAGCTGGAGAAGCACTTCGGTATCTCTGTGGCTCTTTTGTACAACACCCATGGTCTCGTACTCAAGGTCGGCTTGATCTAGTGTGATATTAGGTGGTTGGTCTAGGATCATAGAACCAGTCAAGTCCATCCTGTAGATGTTAGTCGCGTTACACGAAACCTTCGAGGATCCATACCAAATCGCTGTTACTTGCAGATTTTGGGAACTGAGTGTATGTATGCCACCTCGATACTCAATCATCTTTTGCAACCCCAACATGTGTGTCTTCCATCGTGTCAAGTTGTTGGTAAACATCTATTGGCAGTCAGCATGAGCAATGAAAGCTTGTATCCTAGAACTCACATCATAACACGCCAGGTTCACCACTACACCAATAATGGCCTCATGAGCCATAAGCTGAGCGGCCTCAATCCGATTTCGCAAAATTTCAATTGACGCATTGTAATGAGTCAGACTGGTAGCGCTCTCTTGAGACGTCCATTCTCCAGTCCGCTCAGGATCTATCTCAAGGCGAGCAAGGACCAAGTGCATAGCACTATCATCCGCAAATGCGAGAGAGAAACAAAGTTCGCGCATGAGCTTACAGACTGGAGCCTCCCGGTCCACCGCTACTGCAAATTGTTAGAACTTATATAGTCATTTGAGAGGGTCGTGGAATAACCAACAGAAACGGAGCATGCTGCTGGTCCGGGCAGACATGGGATACTTGCTGGACTTTTGGGAGGGCCAGAGAGATGGGACTAAATTTAGCGAATGTCGATACCCGAAACCCCATGATGATGCTTCCGGAGGTCTGTTGCCAGGGCTAGAAGTGTTGGAGGTCGCCGAAGAGCCTTTACAGACGACTCCTTGGCACTGCGGTGTAGACTCAGTAGACTTCGAGGGTACCTCTACTTTGTCGTATGGACGAGCGCGTCTCCGAGTGATACCAATTGGCTTCATCACATGACTGTTGATTCTCTTCTGAGTTTCCCGGTTTTTTATATCCTCGGGTCGAGCAATGTTGACAAACATTAACTCCACTCCTCGTGGATAGTTGCTGACTTGGGGTGTCGACATTGTAGATACGTGACAGAGGGGGGAGATGCATGGAATTTTCTTGGCGAGGCCCTCGCTTTAAATGAGCCGCTCGTGCAGGGGTAAGTGGTCCGTGAGTACAGGCTGTAGGATTCGGCTGTCAGCACTAGATCTCAAAGCAGATCCTGGTCCGAAACACGATTACAGGCATGATCCACGGATCTCGTATTTCACAGCCACGATGATCACTTTCTGTGTTCATGATACGCTTTCATAACAGCTTGAATGAGTTATGGGTGCTAATTGAAGACGCTGTGACTCGTACTATCTCAGTTGGTGACTCCACCACTCACAGAGATATACTGTCCTGTAATCCATCTCGCTTTCTCAGAGACCAGCAAAAGCACAGCATCAGCGATATCCTTCGACGTACCAGCCCTATCAGCAGCTCGTGTCATTTCGATAGAGGGCCGTTGGAAGTCACCAGCTATGGCTGTAGGGATCGCATCAGTCAAGACGGGGCCAGGGGCGACTGCATTGACCGTGATGCCTTTACTGCGTCCCCACTGATCTTGGGTTAGACCTGATTATTCCAATCCAGAGAACGAACTCACCTCCTTAGCCCATGACCACGTAAGACTGTCAAGAGCAGCTTTGGAAGCACCATATATCGGGATATAATTATCACCAAGCTTGGACGCGATTGAACTGATGTTCACAATACGACCTCCAGGCGAAATGATAGGTACAACGGCCTGGGCGACAAAGATTGCACCCTTGACATTGACGTCGAGTACTTCAGTCAATTGTGTAGGGGTGACTTCCAATGTCTCGCCAAAGAGTGGTACTCCGGCGTTATTGACTTTGGATTGTAAGTTAGCATTTGATGGTGACTTGTAGTGGTCATACATACTAAGAATATCGATATGGTCGGTCTTGAATGCTCTCAGAGTCTCGTCAACCAGGTACTGAGCACCCTCGGGCGTTTCGATGGAGGATTGGACAACGGTTGCTTCACCACCATCCGCTCTTATTCTCTTGGCGATTGCGTGGGCTCTCTCAGTCACAGAATCGCTCACGTAGTGGATCGTGACCGCTGCTCCGTGTCGTGCCAATGTGATAGCTATAGCTGCGCCGATGCCGTTTTCTCGGCCAGAGCCAGTAACTATGGCTATCTTTCCTTCAAGAGAGAGACTATCGATCGCCATGTTGAGTGCAGGAGGAGTTATGTAAAGCTGAGTGATTTTCAGAAACAGATTTGTGATCGACAACGTTTCTATTTGTATTTACGCGGATGTATTTTCAATGCCCAGTATTTCTCAGTATCTCTAAACATTGTATGAGATAAGTTATCACCTGTTTCTGATCTGGGTAAGAGGCGTTAAGACCTGTTCCCTATTAAGGCTTAGTATTTCTTACCTATTTGCAGAAACAGTTAATACTTGTAGAGTCTGAATCATCGAGCTGTGGATCGGAATACCTACTTGTTCCAAAAGTGATGCATACCTGACTAGACCTAGATAGGAAAAAGATATCCTTGTCACTGCAGATGTCCACTACACTGCTTACTAAAAATAATCCACTGGATTAAAAAAAAGAATAGTATAAGAAAAAGGGGAATTTAAGTAAGGAGATAAGTAGCAGTAAATTTGCATAAATGAAAGGATAAGGATAATGGCTCCTATTGGCTGACTACTGACGGACCTTGTGTCTGTAGTCTTTAATTTGTCAGACGTCTTCTAGTTATGCCCTGGCTTCTTTAGCAGCCGATTAACTTCTGATGAAATATGTCTAAAAGCTTGTAAGTATTCTTAACCATGATCTTGGCGCAACCCCTCAGCTCGCTTGTTAAGCTCTCTTCCTGCTGTTCGACAACGCTGTACCCATGAGCGCGTATGACGTCACTACTGCAACAAACTTACCCCCTACATAGCAAAAACCCCGCCCCGCTCCATCACGTTATTCGCCAGTCACATACACAGAGGCAGCAAATCCCCATCTATCACCTACTATCTTTACCTCCTCACCATTACCGAGTTGTTTCACATCTATAAATTGTACCATTCTTACCTAGTCTATTCTCCCCTTAACTGTATTACACACTCTCACATGTCCTACCCCTCTCCCCTCCGATCTTTCGACAACAACGGAGGGCCTCCGAGTGTCCCTGGATTTCGTAGACTTGTACCAGCTCCAGTTTCGACTTATGAGAGCACCGGTTCTGGCTCTGACCACGGGCCACCTCTACCATCCTATCTCCGTCCTCGAGCCAACCCGACAAAGATCGCCTGCGAGTCATGTCGGAAACGAAAGGCTAAGGCACGTGTAAAATTTCACATTTTCTCCTTTCTCCTAGAAATTTGACAAGTTCGGCCCTGCTAACTAGCCATCTCTTCTCACATAGTGCGATGGCCAACGTCCAAAATGCAAGAGTTGCATCAACAGGGATATCCAATGCAATTACCAGGCTACAAAATGGGACCTAAAGCGGAAGTATGATGAGGTACAAGAAAGGTCCAGTCTTTATGAGCAACTGTGTTTTCTTCTGACGTGTCTACCGGATCGAGAAGCCCAGGGTATCTTCCGCAGGCTTCGCGAGGGCGCCGATGTTGCCACAATCATGCGGCAGCTGCAAGACGGCGACCTTCCACTGCAGCCAGCATGGGCTCTAGAGACACGACTTCATTATGAGTTCCCTTGTTACACTTCCATGCCTGCTGCTCTACTATCGCCGGACAACCCGTATCTCGGCTCCACAATATTTCAAGTTACGTCTCACGCTCTGCCGCTATCACCGGAGCAAACAGAGGCTTGGGGAAGCGGGTCTGAGACCATTAACATGGCGCCGCATAACATAGCAGAACTGATGGACCCCTACATACAGGATATTCAAGTTTCCAAGTGGACATCAGTTGAGGCAGACGGTGAGTTGCTGCGAACACTCTTGCGATCATACTTTCTCCACGACTATGCGAATTATACTTGTTTTCAGAAAGACATCTTTCTCCAAGCCATGAGAGACAGTGATACTCGATTTTGTTCTCCATTACTTGTCAACGCTGTCCTGGCTGAAGCATGCGTAGGTCACAGGAACCCAACAACACACAGATCTGCTAAGTCTCTCTCTCAGCATAGTTATCGTAAAATCACCCACAGTGCCTGGAGATCAGAAATTCTGGGCTATACGTTTCTCACAGAGGCAAAACGACTCTTGGAACTAGAAAGAAGTAAGTGTAAACTCACTACTCTGCATGCTGCAATGGTATTGCATACTATATATACCATGAACGGGATGGATCAGGTCGGCATATGCTATCTGCTTCAGTCAGTTCAAATAGCGCAGTACCTAAAGCTCTTTGCACCGGAGCGAACGGAAGGGAGAACGAAGACTGCCCGTGTATTTACTGCTTGGGCCCTGTATCGCTGGCAATCGTGGGTCTTGCTCTATGTCCTACACAACCTAGGACAGGCTGATGAACAGACTACAGGTTGCAGGCCTTCCACAACTTGAAAGCTCCCCTTATCAGAGAACCTCCAGCGACGCCTATGCCAGACCCAGACGAGGAGCCTTTGTGGTATGGCGAACTCTGGTTAAGGTACCCGCCCAGTTTGACGCTGGTACCAATGCACTTTGGATACGTCTATCGAGCTCAAACGGAACTACGCTGTATTGCAAATGTCATTACCTGTATTAGGTTCACAGGCCAAAAAGCAGCTCGTAGTTTGCCAGCAAGCGACCTTGATCGTTTACAAAAGGCACTTGATGACTGGTACATTGGGCTACCAGAACCTATCAAGTCGCACAGGGCAGTGCTGCCGTCCCAGCTCATAATGCAGTAAGTCCCAGAACAGCAACAAGACTGCTTTACGCGGTCCTCGATGTTGACATATAGGCAGCATGGAGTACTGCGTTCTGCTCTTTAAAGTCGCCCAAATGGCGCAAGAAGAGATAGAGCCACCACGCACAACAGGTGAAGCAGTTAACAATAACACCCGGCCTTCTAAAACGGTTCAATACGCGCTACGATGCCTCGAAACTGTACTCCGTCTCTACCACCTACGCCACAGCTTCGAGCACGGCGACACATACCTAACCTATTTCCTCTCCATCCTGGCATATTCGACCACCGAGAATATGAATAGGAGCTCAATATCCCCGGATGACGTGAGAGCTCTTGAAACTCTACGTGCAACGCTTCTCCTCGCTGTTAAAGGCCTCTACGACCAAGGCCAGCACGTATACGTCTCGTCCGTCATGTGCCGGCTGATGCGGGACCGCATGACGAAGGAAGACGTGACCGCGCTGAGGCGATACACGATGTGGAAGGGCGACCAACCGTTGGTCCCTCACTATCTTAGATCGACGTTTCCGGTGACGGTTGTGATGCTGGAAGAGGATTGGAAGTTGGAGACGGTGGAGAGTCTGGCCAAGAAGTATGACCAGTTGGCACTCGAGGCAAATGAAGGTGACAGCAGTATGGCCATCATACCAGATAGGAAGTCTGAACAGGCTGGATAAAAGCTATTCATCGATAGCCTTGTCCTCTCAGTTAATAAACGCCCACCTGCGAGACAAAAGGCAACCAGAAAAAAGTACTGATATCAAAACTGGAGGATAGTTTCTGGCATTTTAGCTACATAGGCTTAATTCAATATCACTCCTCCGGGTCAGACGTCTCTTGAATGAACGATCTAGTCTTAGAGGGGCAACACTACTTTACTCTGCAGAGCAAAATTAATTCAAGATTACTTATAATGTCTTTCTAAGAATGTAAAAAGGCTTAGCATATCCCCAAACCTATCTAGGCTTCTTACGTCTAGTAAATATTTACTACTGTTTCTAATACTAAACTAGCGTCAACTTTAACAGAGAATTCCTTTAATTCCCAGCCTCAGTCTTCTTTACTTAAGCTCCTTCAGATGTAATCTCGAGAGCAAGAGTACATAGAGAAGAGGCCTTAGAGGCAGAGGAAGTGATCCATTTGTCCTGTACAACTAGTCTATCTTGAATAATAACAATCTACAGCACCCAGCCGCTTCGGGCAGAAGGTCAAAGCAATTGAAGAAGAACCATAATTTATAGTACAATAACACATTGAACACTGAACATTTCTCTAGCCAGAGTGAATTTGGGAGTTCTTAGTTACAATTGTAGTCTCACCTTTGTACGCTTTTACCGTTCTGAAATTCATAGCTGTGATGTTCGTAGTTATAGAGGGTAAAGGATAATTTGCTTCTTAACTGGGTAATGAATCCTCATGGAGTGGGTACTTAACATTATAGTATTAAACCCTTTTCCTTCCCTTGTTTACTTATTTATATTAATATTTACCTAATCTCTATTGTTAATATATCTAGATATTATCCTAATAGATTTATTATCTTTTAGGAAGTGCTTGCTAAGTTATTTACTATTTAATAAAGGGGATTATCCCTTGCCGAATCCACCACGTCCGCTGCGCCTCATATGGATCCTCTGCCTCTAAAACAAGATTATACGCCTCTTCATCCGCACTAAAGTCATACGCTTCACTCTGCACCAGAGGCTTAGCGAAACGCTTTTCATCGGCCAGCCACTTCAGTCGAAGTCTGTAAGCCCGACTCAGGGCGCCCTCCCGTGCCTGGCCAAGTATTTCGTGACCCCAGTTTGACATGACATGCACCGCGGTGACTTTCGGTATCTCCCACCATAAGTCGGCATCTGGCTTGTGTCTTGAAACCACGGAGTTTCGGCTTTCAATAAGCTTATTTCGTAGAGACTTCTGAACTATATCGAAGTATTCGTTTCTTTGTAGTCCTTTGTGCTTTTTGAGAAGTTCTCCGTATGGTCCGATGCATGTCACTACCAAGGTATTCGAATAATCCTTAGGCGGAAACATTTGTAGAGATACATCGACCTCACTGACGGGTTGGTGGCTCCAAAGATACTCGGTATCGTAGCTGTGTCGCTTCTCCCCTTTGGCGCTCGAGGAATTCAATGGCCGGATTTCGTCCATATAGGAGTCTATCCATTCCACCAAAAGTAGCTCCTCAAGGTGCTGGAAGAGTCGTAATACAGATGAAAGATCAGAGAACTTGTAATTGCCCTCAGAAAAACTAGGATGAGAAAGATAAAGTGACCCTGTAGAGTCGTCCAAGGCAAGTCTTTTGACCTTTTGCATGTCGATGGGATGAAATTGACTGATATCCCATGCACAGCCGCTTAGTACACGATGCTTAGTATCCCAATAATCCCCACGAGAGATGAACAGGACATCTGTATCAAAGTTGAACCATGTTTGAGGACCGTGAGACCGTGTACGAAAGGCAAGCTGATAACCTCTGTTGATCAAGTGATCTCGAGATTCACGGCACGTATGCAAAAGTGCGGGAATTGGAGCGTTGCTAAACAGTTGGCCTTTCCTACACAGTTCCCAAGCATAGGGAGGGTTCTCGCTCAGCCAGTCAAGACTGATTTGGGGTGCGAACTTTGACACGTCCCAAGGCCGATACGGCGAGTTGGTGCTCGAAAAGCCAAAACGCTCAAGAGTAGACTGTTTGGACCGAGACGGAATTTGAGATCTCCAATTGAATGAGAAATGTTTGAGAGACTCGTCTAGTCGAATGGCGTTAGGTGTTGTGCGTACATGCTCCGCAAATCCATCGTAATCTTGCTCAGTAAATCGTAGGATTTTGACAAAGCGGGGGCGCGTGGCTAGACCGTAGATCTCTTGGCGGAGTTCCAAGGGGAGTGACGAGAAGTAATGGAACTCAGTGAGAGACATCTTGCGAGCTTTGTCGGCTTGTGTCTCTAGATTGCAATGAGTTGGTGAGGTCTTACCGCCTCAGATACCACCGCGTAAGCAGGCTGACATGTCCGCTGGAATAATATTAGTCCGTAGATCACCATTGGTCAAGGTGAGTGAGAAATAACGAGATCAGATCATTTATGTTTCTGCCTATTCTGTCTAGTACGGGAAGCTTCCCTCTGGAACTTTCTCCAGGACACCCGATTTCTTCTGCAACTCATCCTGTTCGTGCAAATACGGCAAGAGAATATCCGCCCAGTGGTGCTTGCCCTTGTACTTTGAAGCAGCCTCATCCCAGTTCTCAATCGCTTCAGCCAGACGCCCTGGGACATGGGGTTCTTGTGCAATCGTAGTGATCGGCTCAAAGTATGTACGAACCGTGAAGAGAAGGGCTTTGGATCTGGGAAGTCGTCGGAGTGACTGTCTCTCGGAGCGGAAGTGGAGGTCGTTGATAGTGAGACCCTTGTCATTTGCCGTTTCCCATGCTGAGAAAAGTTGTTAGGGTGTTTCAAGAGGCGGTATTGATTGACTTACAGGCTGCTTCATGGCTGTCTTGATCACCCATGCGGTGAGACCAATGTAGACCATCGTCAAGTTGAATGAAGAACTACATGGTCAGCAACGTACTACCAGAAGGGGAACGAACTCACGTTGTTTCGAATAACTGCCTTGTCTGGTTGCATCGTCTTGAAGAATCGGTTCATAGACTTTTTCAGCTTTGACTGATAGTGAGGAACCTTGGCTTCAATGTGTAGAGTGTCGAGAGACATTCTGAACTTTTCGCTCAACCGCCAGAAACCAGGGAGGCAGACAGCTCCAGCGTCGAGGTGATATTGACCGTCTAGAATGTCAGCCGGGTCAGAGAATGACTGAGGCAACTTACCGTCTTCTTCAACCATGATGATGAGATCGTCTTGGACCAGTTTGGCAGCTGTTGCCATCGCTTCCTTGGGAGTATCTGATGGTCAGCTGGGTCTTGGTTATGAGGATATACATACTGGCTGGGTAGTTGAACTCTTCATTTGTCAATGTATTACGAAGGGTGCCGTTGCTGAGCTGAAAGATCTTGGGATACCGAACAGTCAAGTATGCAGTCAGTTCCTCCAGAACCTCAAAGCAGGCATCTCGTGTGACAGCGTTGTCGAGATATTGAACATGAGCATCAATATCCTTCTCGAGCTCAGAGACCTTGAGATCATGATACCATAGAAAGTTGGAATCCATCTCAATCCAATTGTTCCAGTCCATCTTCCGAATGCCCATAGTGACGTGGTTCGGTCCATGGCGACAGGGTCGGTATAGCTCAGGTTTCTTTGCATCCAGATCAAAATCGAGCAGAGGCTTGGGCGAGGGGGTCTTCCATTCAACGTCCGTTTTGACTGTCTTGTTAGACAAACTCCCGAAGCGTCAGAAGACATACCAGCAGTCTTTCCCTTGCGCATCCATTCATATACAGCGAAGAGACATAAACCCACTGCCGCAAAGGCGATGACAACAACCTCTTGATGAAGACCCATTGATTCAAGTAGTAAAGACATGATTGATTGATGAAACAGGACCAGAACAACGTTGAACTTAAATAATCGTGGCGGATACCGTGCCTAGAAACTTTCCAATTCCGGATTACTTCCCCGACTCACCATCAGCGTATCAAACCTCATGTAATGACAGTAAACTAAACCAATTACAGTAATTCACCACGACTCAGCTTCCCCGCCCGCCCGCTGGTCCCTAAATGCGGGGATGTATTAGGGACGATGATTATTGACTATCTCATTACTACTTATGATGTTTTACCAGTCTTGGCTGTCTTGATAACACCCTCTTTGTGAAGTGCCTCGATGATGTTGAGAATTACAAAGTCACAGCCTTTTGCTGCCATGATGTTTACCCCTACAGGGACAAGCTCGTTTTGGAGTGACGAGTTGGAGAATTGGCCGAGGTCAAACATGCCGAGGGAGACTGCGTAGTCTGGGAGACCTGCGACAGAGGCGAGTCTTCCGGCGTAGACGGTCTGACTGCCCGAGTTGGAGTTTCCCTTTTCTGCCTCCAATGATTCCTCGCAGGCTTCTTCTGATCCAAGGGTAGAGTTACAATTGACTGTAGTGTTGAGCTGGGTGATGAGAGTCTGCTGATCAGAACTGGCTTGGAGGAGCTCTCGGATATATGGATTTGAGCCACTAATTTGTTAGTGATGAAACGTATAGAAAGGGATGACATACTCTTGGGAAACATCAGGCTTGTATGAAGGATAGCTAGCTGAGAGATAGACGTAGACGGCATTCGAGCAGCTTTTGTTATCAGCAGTCAAGAACTCGCTCGCGACCCATTGCTCGACACCTTTCTTGGAAGCCAAGTCATCTTCATGAGTCAACTCGGTCATTGTCTTATTGGCGTTCATCCATCCCTCGCGAATCTCAGGCACCATATGAGGAAATGCGCCATCGTGAAGACTCTTGTACTCTTCAACAAACTCTTGACCGAACTCGTTCCACTGTTCATAAGTTGTAAGATTCAGGTAGACACTACCTACGATGTTGGAGAGAGCCACGTCGCTGAAAGCCTTTGGTGTAGAGTTTTTCCAGGCTGAGTCAATTGAGAAGACACTGCCATCGGTAGACAGGAGACTTGTGAGGCTGTTTAAAAACTCCCCTACTGCATTTGCCGCTTTAGGGGAGTCTTTCTCCAGGTTAAGAAGAAACCGTTCACTACCGCTGTCAAAGAGGACCTCAGACGGCAACCCAGAATACTCTCGAATCGTGCCAGCGTAGAGAGATCGGGTGAACTTGGACAACACAGCAGGGTCTCTCGCAATGATGCCTGATGTATCCATGGCCGATGACAGTGGAAGGGCTCCGGTAAGATTGACAGCGTCTTGTGTAGGACGGTTCCCATGGACAGCGTTCTGTAGTGCAGGCCCACGGATACTACCGCCTGTATCACTTCCCATACTAGCATCGAGCCAGTCATACGAAGCAACAGCTGCAGCTGAGCCACCGGAGCTATCACCAGGCGAGTTATAACCATCACCTCGAGGGTTAAATGGGAGGAGGTAGTCGATGTGTTCTGTGACGTATCCGCCAGCAAACGCAAACTCGGACATTTTGTTCTTTCCAACGACTACAGCGCCGGCATCAATTAGTTTCTGTACGCATAGAGCTGTCTCGGTCTTGACACTGCTCATTTCATACAGCGCTCTGTTGCCTCCACTTGTCTTGACTCCTTTGAGATCGTACAAGTCCTTGACACCGAGACGCAGACCGGCGAGAGGTTTCTCTTTCGTGGGGGTGTAGTGGAGACGCGATGGGATGGCGATCGTGAGACCTCCGGCGGAGAAGGCGCCGGCGCGAAGGGGATGGTGGGTCCCGGAAGGGTCTTGGTAGGTAGACTACTCCTGTCAGCTAGGTTGAGTGCATAAGCGGGGAACTTACTTGGATGAAGGCTTGGTTGGTGTCGACATAGAGACGGTATGCTTGAAAGACATTGCCTGTGTAGCGATGGACGAAGTATGGACCTGCAGGCACCGACTGTTGGCCAGTGTATACAGATGAAGCCTTGTACTTGGAAGAATTGAAGGCCAGTTCTGTATCAGATTTGACATACAAAACTGCGACCGTCAGATGCGTTAAGTGGGAGCATCGCGTAACGTACTCTGAGTAAACTCCTTTGTCCAAACATCATCCTTCTCATACTCCCCCAACGCAGAGGCAACACGCTCAGCATTTGCCGTCTCATTCAACCCAACAACCGTCAAAGGCGTAAACTCGTCAGCATCAGCCGAAGCATTCCACGAATCCAATGTCCACGCTGCAGTCGGGGGAACAAAGTACTCATGATCACCAAGCTGTATCTGCCTCGAAACAGAAGCGGCAGAAGCACCCGCAAGGTAGAAAATACCCACCACCAGGGTAGAAAACGACATTGTAAGAACTGCTGTCCATTAATCTCACCAGCGAGCGGGAAAGTCTTTATATGGAGTGCTCGCCAAGACTGTACATCTTGGCTTACAGGCTTCCCATGTTACCTCTGGCCAATCGTGGGTTAGCCCCCAAACTGTCGGGGCAAGCTGACGATCTTGGGTGACGTGTAGCGTGGTATGGCCCCCACAAGCCGTGCCTTGAAACCAGTTGACATTGTCCCGTTTCGGCTATTCAAACTGCGTGCTTGTTGAGATCAGCCCTATAAGCTGCGGCTGATGCCTGGGGCTAAACATTGAATTGCCTGTATAAGAAGGCTAATGCGAGCTGAGTCTGTAAGCATATCACTATAATCTTGATCATCAGGTAATTTCATCATTAACATCTACTTGAATTGCCTATTTGACTCTAGGATTCATTGCAGATCCTCCTATTTCACGGACATTTACAATTGGCCGAATCTAAAAGCTTATCCACGTTAAAAGTCTCGGCAAAGTCTGACCCGAGTTTCGGATGAATCAAAAACGTCGGCAGTTTCACTTGGCAGCAGATAAGAGTAAAAGGCTAAATTCATCGGCCGATTTTAAACTTGTAAAGTTAGAGTTATTATTTCCCCGTTAGAGTCCCCGTTAGAGTTTAATAAGCGTGACATTCCTGTTGATCGTTATATCTGGCTGTTATTAAGCGCTTCTGTAATACCGACATCACGCTTAAACGCCTCGAGCCAATCTTTGTTCTCTGCGATGGTTTGATTAAATGGGTCGTCACTAAATTGTTAGAAATGTCAACATATCCAGGTTGATTGGGTGACGTACTCGTTGTAGCTGATCCATCGCGCGTAATGTTGGATTTCTCCGTCTGACGGAACGCGACTCGCTGGATTATGGGGTGACATTATCGCAGATACCCATTGTCGTAATTCCTGCGTGAACCATCGCCAGTAATTATGATCGTTAAGAAAGGCTGTACTGGTTTTGAGAACGAGACCTCGAGCCGCGAGGAGATGGGGATCTGGTCGAAGAGCCGTGTTCCAAGCTTCTGTGTTTTCTGTCGACGTGGAATGTCGCTGTCGGAACGCGGCCAGCCAATAATCGTCGTCTGCTGCTGTATGATTCAGATTTGAATCTGAGCCGTGGATTATGACGCGTGCTTGGCGGCGGAGGTCGTCGTCGGGTGGTTCAATGCCAATGACGCGTTGCAGGTCGAGATAAGCTCCGAGTTCCTGTTCAAGACGCGTATAGTCTTGGATCATCGCGTTCAAGTTCATGCCTTCAGATAAACCGATCAACTCAATCCCTGTGCGTTGTCGGAATGGGAGAAGCCAATCCCCGGGTAAATGGATGATCTTGATAAGCCAATTGGCAATAAAATCAGATGGTGTTGCTGAAACCTCCTCCAATCGGCCAACAATCCTACAGCATTCTTCTCGCAATTCATCATCCCTGATACTCAATCCTAAGAGCTGCTTCGCTTGTACAAACTCTTGCAACTGTGTCTCAAAAGGACATCCTTCGAAAATGTTGTTTTTTCCACTGATTTCCAATGAAGAAAGTCGACTCTCGGCGTTTGATCGCATCGGTCCGAATTGAGCTTGCTGTGAGATTGCAACGTTCGAAAACACCAGGTCTCGAAGCCAGGATGGACAAACTAGATCAACTTGAGACAGCGGCTCCGAAGCAAAGAGAATTCGGCACGCTTCGAGCTGCATTTCATCGCCGGTCGGCATTCGCGCATGTTTGTAAAAGTGATTCTGCATGAAATACGCAAGCTCTAACTTCAACAATTCATAAGCTGTCCGGGGCGTTTCAACCAGTGCACGACTTCCTTCAAAAGGAAAAGGACTATTTCGTTCAGTTTCGATAAAGTCTAGAAAGTCAGTAACTCCACCCGTACGTTGACGATTAAACTCACAAGGGGGAATTGAGTTCTCGACAAGCTCAAGAATATGTGGTTCAAATCCCCAATCTCCCTTCCAGTCAGCCATAGTCTTGCCCGTCTTAAAATGATCCGCTAGATGGTGTACGCGATCAATCCACGTTTCCATCACAAGATTACAGAAACCGCATCGCGAGTGTATAGCGGGCGGAGGAGCTTTCCATTGTCTCATAGGCCACTCGGCGAATTTAGCGTTATGGACCAGTTTCAGATGTTGATTGAGGTGGTCCTTTCGATTAAACGTGCGTTCCTGTACAGGTCGGTTCTTACAAGCCGAGTAATTGTGTGTTTCGATGTGTGCATCATCAGGATCGACGTGGCCGCAGAAAACGCAGCGTATCTCGGGACTATCGGCTTTTTGGCCACGGGGTCCTTCTGGACTGCATACCCATCGTTCTAGAGGCAGATGCAGCGAATTCTCGTGTCGTGACCAATCGTGCTTTGCCCGGAATGTCTCAGTGCAAAATGTGCATTGGAATGCTTTTCGAGGAGCTGCAAGAGATCTTCGTTCTTCTTTGTATGCACGCCTTCTGCGACGAGAACTTCCCCGACTAAAGAGCTCATTGAGGCCGAGTGATGAGCGACTCGTGTGTGAATTAACTGAGCTGATCGAGCTGGACCTTGATGTGCCAACACTTCTAACTGATGGCGTTCGAGATAGTCTCGTATATGGACTCGATGAGCCTACTCTGTTAGCTTCACTCACTCACGCTTCGCCAAACTCACCTGATTGCGGTCGCACAGAAGCTACAGCTCTCGCAATCGCAGTAACAGCAGCAGGCTCATCCTCAGGCGGTGAATCAACCCATCTCTGCAGCGGATCCATATCAGACGTATTCCTCACAGCCGGCGTCCCAGGTCTAGGCGGAATATCCATAGCAGGCGTATCCCCATGTCTCGGCGAAGAAGCACTCGACGGAATCTTTCCTCTTCGTCTCGCATTAGCCAACCAATTAGATATTTGCGTCTTTGTAAGCCCCGTCTCCTCCTGCAGCATCCTCCGCTCAGGTTCGCGCGGATACGGATGGTTCTGATGCGTCGCAAGCCAATTCTTCAGTATCCGCACCGACTCCCTCGTGAATCTCCCGCCGACCTTAGCAGGCGGCGCTGGTTGAGTATAGCCATGCAGCGACAGGGGCGTGAAGGGTTGCGGTGCGGGATGAGTTGGAGCAGGATTGGGGATTCCGTTTGATAGGTCTGGTGGAGGGGCTGAGTCGGACATGTAGGGGGTTAAATCATCGCTGATGAAGCCGTCCAATAGATCGACGTCTGTGAAGAGATTGGGGTTGTTGAAATTCATGGTGAGTAGGGGTCAATGCATGCACGTCACTATAAAGGTGAAGAAGAAAGGTCTGATCCCTTGAGTAAAGGTTATCAAGTGGCGGCATTGTCTGGTGATTTCTGATTGGCTGACAAAAGGGAAACCTTGTCATCACGCCCTATTGATGGGGCGTCATGTGAGCGGGGAACTGGCTAGGAGACTAGGCTAATGAATTCTGGAAATGTCTATGAATGTCTATTTGCTTGATGGAATGTTTCGTGTAGTTGAGACAACATGACGTGGATTGGTCTTTGGTTGATGTAAATGTCGTCGAATTGTTTGAGAACATCAGGGTAGGGCCTCAGGTAATCTCTGGCCTGCCAAAGGTATTTCTCTGCCTTGGACAGATTGCCAGTATTCTGAAGCATTCGAGTGATGTATTCCTCATGTTTCTTTCGCTCGTCTTCGGTGAGGTTTTCCTGGAAATGTCAGTACGCCCTATTTATGGTCGGCAAACGTACCTTGATGTCAAACATGAGATTCATGGTTGGTTCGATGACGACTGCTTTAAAGTCGATATCGGGATGCTCTTTTTGAAGGTCTTTGGTTTGCGCTTCAAAGTCAGAGATTGACTGCTCACGCGTCTTTTCGTACAACTGTTTTGAACTCATTTTGATGTCCTTTTTTGTGTTTGTCTGATGTGTTGGAGTAAAACTGAGATTTCGTGACGATTGACGTGGACCCCTCCGACACGTCAACCCTGCAAGGGAGTGTCGATCACCCCAGAAATTGCATAACGTCATGAATTGCGCAGGCGGGAGATGTCATGATTCAAGAAAATGGAGAAATTGAACATGACGGTCATCAAGGCAGTAGATACGATCTCTGCTGTCAAGAGTCGGGGCATCAAAGCAAGAGAATTCATTTTATGGCGGTGACTATTTACTCAAAGCCCCCAATAACAACCCCTGCAACTCTTGAAGACTCTGTCGACTCGTCTTCTGACTCGCCATGACATAAAAGACGTTACCCAAAACTCGACTGTGAGCATTCCAAGTCCCAGTACCCTCTCTCAAATGAGTCTGAAGCTTCTTGGCCGCCAAACTCTTGTACCCGACACCATCCTCATCCCGCAAACTAATCGCCAAAACACTTCCAAGAGCCCAAACACCCAGAACCTGCTGATTATGCGAGACACTGTTAACAAAATCTCTCGACCAAACAGACCAAGCCTGTGTATCCTCCTCCCAATCCCTCTTCGCCCATTCCCATTCTCCCCTCTTCTCCATATCCTGCATCTCCCGCACCGACTCAACAGCAACTTGACACCCAACAGCATGCGCCGTATAACTATGTCCATGCAGCAAAGCATCGCTCTTGTCATCACTGACAAACGCGTCAAAAATACTCTCTGATGCCATCGTCGTGCAGAGCGGTACAAGGCCGCCCGTAAGGAGTTTAGCGTTGACGGAGATGTCGGCGTCGGTGCCGAGGAATGACGCCGCTGTGAACCGACCAAGGCGGTATAGCCCGGTAAAAACTTCGTCGAAAATTACGGGGAGTCCAGACCATGAGAGTGGGTCGTTGGGGCTGGAGCCATTGCCGAAGAGGTGAGGGGATCGACGGACGACGTCCACTAGAGCTCTTTGGAAGAGGGGGTCACTATAATGTTAGCAGTGAATAACAAGAGGACTGAATAAGAAGAGGGAGAAGACTCACACAAAGATCATGCCTCCTGCGCCGAGAATTATCGGCTCCATCATGAGAGCGCCAAACTTTCGACCAGATGCTTGGAGTTTTGAGAGAACGTCCTCGATATACCGTTCATACTTTCGGTAGTGCTCGGTATTGAGCCGAGATTCAAGATCAAAAACCTCCGAGATTGTTCTAAGATCCGAATTCTGTCCCAGCTCATCCCTCAAACCATCAGGAACCTGAACAACCCATTTCCCTTTGACGCACTGAATCGTAGGATAGTCAAACCAATACCCCTTACCCTCATACCACTCAATCTTTTCATTATAAACACACGGCTCCGCACAATCCATCGCACCAATCGTATCCCCATGATAACTCCCCTTGAGTCCAAGAATATGAACATTCTCATTCGGTCCCCAGCCATACCGCAGCCTCGCCGCCCGAAGCGCCATCTTGACAGCGACTTCACACCCCGTGCTCCCATTATCAGAGTAGAAAACACGTGAAAATCGTGGGTTGTCGGCGCCCTTGAGGAGCATCTCCGCAAGCGCTAATGCAGGTTCGTGGATTGCCTCGGCAAACATTACGTGGCCGTACCGACCGGCTGCGTAGGCTGCTGCGAGGGTGAGGCGGGAGTTGGCATGGCCGAGACCTTGGGACCACCATGATGCTGAGCCGTCGAAAGCGGGTTGCAGGAGATTGGTGCTGGAGGGGTTGAGGACTTGGAAATAGTCGCCGTGGGCTGAGTCGATGGCGGAGATTGTATCGGCGGTGACAAGCTTTTGCTGGGTGAATGGGTACCAGATTGATTTGCTTGCTTTGGAGCTCATTGATTCGAGGCGGGATATTCGGTCTTTGCCTCGTTTGTCGAGAGCTTCGAGGACGTGATCCACGTTGCGGGAGGCGTAGTACTCCTTCATCTGTTCAATGTCTTCCTGTTCATTGTCGAGTCGAGTTGGTGGCTCGGGCACTGTGTCGACTGAGATGCCGCCCAGCTTTCCAAAGTAGTCTCGAAGGTATTGGTAGTTTTCGTACTTCATATCCTGGAACAGAAGAATTGACTCAATGTCGTGACCGCGCATTCGTAGAGACTCATAGGCTGAAATGGTCTGTGAGATGCCACCGAGCTTTGAGTCGCCGACGAGAATAACTGGCGCACGCAATGGAGCGTAAAGATCGGCTTGGGTTGTACCAGATGGACCAGGTGAATGAACACCGCCAGCAGTCTCTAGAAAGAGCCATCCTGGGCCCTCAGACGCGTATCGAGAGGTGGTGTCGTAAATCTTGGTAAGAACATCTTGATCAGATGGAATTGGCTACTCTGTAAGCTTCATTCATCAATCAATTGACTCCATACCTTGCCAGATGCCTTCGCAGCGATATGAGGACTGCACGGAATATCGTATTGGAACAGCGTCTCATGGTTCGTTGACGGAGCATATCGTTGAATATGACTACTTCGTTAGACAATTTCTCCCAGAATCACCCAACTTCTACTCCAATTAGCTCGATCCCCTCAACATCCCTAAAACTTACACCATCCATCAGCCTCATCCGCAGCCCCCGTAGAAACCGGCTTAAGAAACCACGTCCTCTCACCCCGCTTACTCGCAGCATTACACAAGATCGTGCTGAAGATCGTCTTGCCTACATCAGTGTTCGCGCCGTAGACCTGATGCGCTCGCAGCGATCGCCAGAGAAGAGCAGGCACGGGCGCCATTTTTGCGATGGGTGAAATGGACGAAAGGGTTGAGGTGGAATGCCGCGGTTTATAATGATGGTCTAGATCGGCACGGCAAAGGACGCCGGGCGGGGCTGGGGCTCAACATGTACTAAACCCAACAAATTCCGCGTGCTTTACCGAGTGAAGTGACTTGTGAGTTTTTAACTTTGTAATAATGTCGAAATTGGAGGAGCAGTTGAAAGCGCGATTATCAGATCGTGAGAAACGGTCTCAATTGCGACGATTGACGACGTTTCCAGCTGATAATGTCGATTTTTCTTCAAATGCATACCTTTCTCTGTCCTCGGTACCGGAAATTCGAAGCGCGTATCACTCCCTGCTTGAGACTCATGCAGCGCCGCCTCCGTTGTTAGGATCTGGTGGTTCACGGCTGTTGGACGGCAATTCCACCCTCGCGGAAAATCTGGAGCGAGACATTGCGGCATTTCATAATGCAGATGCTGGATTGTTGTTTAATTCAGGATTCGATGCGAATGTTGGTCTTGTGAGCTGTTTACCGCAGCCGGGGGATGTCGTTGTGTATGATGAACTTATTCATGCGAGTGCTCATGATGGGATGCGGTTGAGTCGCGCGGGGCGGAGGGTATCGTTTAAGCATAATTGTGTGTATGGGGAGGGAGGGCTCGACGATGTTTTGAGTGGAATTGGGAGCGAGAAGTCGGTGTTTATTCTTGTTGAGGGTGTTTACAGCATGGATGGCGACGTTGCTCCTCTCAAAGAGATTGTCCAATGCGTCAAAGCCCGACTCCCAACCAATGGCTACATCATCGTCGACGAGGCACATTCTACCGGCATTTTTGGCCATCAAGGACGAGGTCTCGTTTGCGAATTGGGTTTGGAGAAGGAAATATTCGCACGATTACATACCTTTGGCAAAGCAATGAGTTCCTTTGGAGGTAAGTAAAGCTAAATCGCTCATCCAACGAGACTAACCATGCAGCTATTGTTTTGTGCTCGCCCATGACACGAGAGTATCTGATCAACTACGCACGAACCCTCATCTACACGACTGCAATGCCATTCTCCTGCCTCGCAAGCATCGGTATCTCATATCAGTATCTGCAGAGCGGAAGAGCTAATGAGAGGTTGAAACATCTTTGGAGTCTAGTAAGCTACACGCACAAGCGACTAGCGGAAGCATGCTCCGTCAGCCAATCAATTCGCACAGATGCAGCACCGAAATCACCAATTATACCTGTTTTTACATCCCAGCCACGAAGTTTAGCACAATTCTGCCAGGAACGAGGATTCACGGTGCGACCTATCGTGGCGCCGACAGTACCAAAGGGCAGTGAGAGGGTGAGGGTCTGTGTGCATGCAGGGAACACTGTTGCGGAAGTGGAGGGGTTGGTTGAGACGATGAAGCTTTGGGTGCAGGTTCATGAGGGGTCTGCTAAACTTTAGACAAGACGTATACGGACCACTTGTAGAGATAGAACAGGAATGCCACTAGCAATTTGAGACGTCTTCATTCTTAGTAAACGCTTGGTAAGCCTTGTGCTAGGAATAGTTCCTGATTCGCGAATCATGAATCGTCATCGACGTGTAATACAACGACTAGTGAGGCGTTTCGGCAAACCTTGTGTCAGTCCATACTATTTAAGGCCCAAGGCTAGTGTATCGCGAGAGGGCTATATAAAGTCGACTTGTCCCCAGCCTCACGTTCCCGATATTCTCGAGACTATCCAATTATGATGACGGACCATACTGAAGGTGCTACAAGAAGTTATCTTCTTATCATGGTCACTTAGCTCAGTAGACCCTTTCGATCGACGACTACATCGACATCTATTTTCTAAACGAAACAACTCAACCTCGGCTGAAAGTGATAACCGAAACCCCGATTAAGTCCTTCGCATAAAGCAAGATCTAGATTTCTATGTCTCCCTTCCCATCCCGAAATACTTCATCGTACCACGGCTTCTCCGCCTCCGCCTTTTCAGTCTTTGCACGACAAACGTATCCGAACTCACGCTCGACGATACTAACCTCCCCGGACTCGACGACAAACGTTCTCGGCTTCTTCTGAGTGGTATTCGACCGTGACTCCCTGTACACCAACCGCTCCCCATTTACGGCAATCTCCAGCAATGGCTCCGCTTCGACGACTTTCAGTTGGAACTTGATGAGTTGGCGAAGGTATGGGAAGAACCAGATACGGTCCCACCAGAGATAACGACGATTCTTCGCTCCATCCTTGTGAGCATTGTGATGGACCACTACAGGAATGGCAGTGGAGTAGAAATCGGTATATACGGGCATGTCTCCCCAGTCCACTGGATCATGAAGAACGTGCATGTTCAATGGGTTTGTAGTAGATTGGATATCGTCTGGCACTCCATCTAACCTCGTCTCAATGCCAAGGGACACTGACTTTTCAGCAATACCAGTCTCGTTGTTCAACGCAATGATCTCGCCATCTTGTTCCTCAAAAACAGTCGGAATGAACAGATTCTGCGCATAGTCCAGCCCGACGTGATACTCGAAATCGCTATGCATGACATCGAAGCTCTTATCCTTTCGAGACACGGTATTCTTGCGAAGCCAGCGACGCCAGATTTCTTGTTCCGCAAAGATCTCACCAAATATTCCTTGATCACTGTACAAGTCTTTGCCATTCACCAAACCTCTCTGCATTCGCTCATGCACACGACGAAAGTACTTTCTCATATCGCCGACTGGACCAATCATGCTCCCGCTGTTGAGATATTTCGGTCGCACATCGTGAAACACTTCGGGATCTTTGTCGGTATTCGGCCCGTAGAGGTCTTTGCGAGCTGGACTTTCGGGGAGCTGGTTGCAGTGGAGGACTGAGCCTGATGATGGAGGGGGGAAGCATTTCTTTTGGGCTGATATGATGATGGTTTGTTCCATTGGAGGTTTGCCGCGACCGTTCCATTGTGACGCCAGTCGTTGATTGGCTTGGCGATTTGCCTCGTGGTATCGCTTGAGGAGTATTTCTGGCGGAAGCTGGAACCAAACGTCATACGAATCTGTCAACACGACGATATCATTGTCCTCCAGTCTATTCTCGTCCGGAGTGTCGGGATTTGAAACGCTATCCAGATACTCCAGAGTACCCGTAATCTTCGCCAAATGAGACCCTCCCTTCCAGCCCTTGGACTTATCATACGTCTTACCCCAATTCACAATAACCGGTGCCGGGTATCCCAATGCCAACGCACTGGTGATGACTTTGCATAAATCGTGGTCTGGGTTATTGGCAGGGAGGACTATACTAAGCCGTCGATACTGTGAAGGAAGCTTGGCAATATCCGCCTGAGGGTACGTCTCATAGGCTTGGCCGGTCGTAATCTCTCCGGCCAAGAGTGCGCGGCCCTGGGTACGTCAGCATTGGCGTTGGGGGCTGTTTTCTCGGCTTACCTTGAGGGAGGTGAGGGCTATTAGGCCTGGGAAAATGAGGAGAGCGGCGATGAGAATTGACATTGTCTTGAGGGGAAGACGAAAAAGGCGTTTTGCGAAGAGCTTGAGACCGGGAGTGTTCTTTTCGGGGGTGACGGCATCTTCAAGACTGCTGCTGTAATCAACCCGTTTGTAGCCTTGAGGCCATATCTGAGGGAGCATTTGGCGCAGAGTGTTCATGTCGTACGTGACAAGAAGCGACAACAGGATGCTAAGTGACATTCAGGGGAATTCCCTCTCATATAGACTCATCACATTCATCTCTCCTCCTGCATCGCCACAGCAGGAACAAATCTCGGCATATCTTGGCACCTGATACAGTAACAGTTTATACTTGGCGTCAGCACATATCAGCGCACCACAGCATGCAATGGCAATAACCACGAAATTATAAAATCTTCACCGTCCAATTACATGCGCCTGGTGCCATGATCCTTTCTTGGCTATGCCGAACGTCCCGAAACGCTATTTCAATGGTAGAGGTACCCCATGCGTCCACACAGCATCCCGCCTGAAGCAGCCATGGCAATAATAACGCCCGAAAAGGTGCAATGTTTACTTGCTTTGAGGGCGAGACTGCAAGTTAGTCACGCTATACTTCAGCGTCCTACACGATGCAAGTTAGCTATTACGGAGTTGCTAGGCATCTTACTCTAGAATTGATACCCCGCTTTTGAAGTCTTGCACAGCCTCGCACAGCCTCAGTCCTCAATATATACGCCTGTTGCTATTGAATCCATAAGCAATCACTCCCTTTGACTGTTAATAATGGCGTCGAAAATTCCAGATCCAGAGTCATTGTTACTCTATCCAGGGTTGAGGCCATTGTACAAACCACTTGCAGCCAGAGAGATCCGCCTTCTCGTGATCCAACCCGGTGTGTTTCGTGAGCAACTCAGAGGCGTCTTGAAGACGGTTTCGCTAGATGACGAACTCCCACGCTTTGAAGCGCTGTCGTACTGCTGGAATGAACTTCGAGATACCGTCATAGTCGATGATCACACCATCTCCGTTCCGTCAGATCTGGCTTGGTTCCTTCGCCGATTAAGACGCAAGGCAACTCCGCGCGCAGTCTGGGCAGATTCTATCTGCATCAACCAAAGCGACAACCAAGAGAAAGGACATCAAGTCAACATGATGGGTGAGATATATCGACGTACCGCTGAAGCTCAAGTCTATCTCTGCGAGAGCCCAGGCTCGAGTCGGCAGCAGGAAGAAGACGAGACCCAAGATGACGAGTATCGACCGTACCACTGGTATGGCGACGAAAGAGACGTCCATCTCTCTACTTTACTTGCAAAATATGGTCACCAGCCGTTGAGCTACATTATGATGGATATAGTGGCAATCGGGTTCTTGGCATGCATCAACAGCCACTTCTGCTCTCTGGACAAAGTTATAACTGCTGCCGTTGGACTCTTTCAACAATCACTACGCATTTTCTCATACATGGCCGAGCAGCCATGGTTCTCTAGGATCTGGACGTTCCAAGAAGCGGTGCTTCCCAACGCTGTATCCGTGCATTTCGGAGTTTGCGTCTTTCCGCTGGATATGATGCTACGTGTAGCCCAGAAAATGTTATATCTCGCAGGAACAAGAGGCCCTTCATGCTGTTCGTCCATTTGGAAGCGACTACCACCTCTGGGTGCATCGGCCACTGGCCACATTGAGGGACATTTATGGGATCTAAACTACCATCGCGAATCGGCACAAAAGGACAACAAAAGTAGGATAACCAAGGCTAGTGATTTGGTGCTTTTATTGGACGCTACCAGGAATAGACGATGCCAGGAACCTCGGGACCGCATATACGGACTGCTAGGGTTGGTAGACAATTGGCGCTTCACCGAACCAATCGTGCCCGATTATTCGATCAGTCTTGAAGAGCTGTACATAACAGCGACATGGAAAGCAATGATAGAAACACAGTCGACGCTGTTACTTGCATACAACAAGCCAGGGAAGGGATTGAATTTGCCATCTTGGGTGCCTGACTGGTCACGAACATTATCAGTGGCCGAGAAGGGGTCGATCCCACTGACACGGTCTTCGATCAGTTACCCCGGGAGCAAAGTCTTTGAGCTCTTGTCAAGTAACAGACTGCGCCTAAACATGGTATTTCTCGGTACTATCCAAAAGGCTCTTGATCTCTCCGACTTTGGCGTTGAGAAAGTCACAGACGCTCCCCTAACCTGCGATGCTGTTGTTGGAGCAATACGTGCTTGCCGGGGAATGCTTGGCTTGCCTACCGACCACGAATCAACAGAAGAACCTGCCAGGTCTAGAGATAAGTTCTTTAGAGACAAGATTTTGACAGACTGCTATTTTCAACAGACAAGAGGGTATCAGCAGTGGAAGAAGAACGAATCCTCCCGTCTGTGCGAGCAACCAACCGACACATTCCATGGAGGCCACGCTCAATCCTTCTTCACCCTGGCTGACGGTCGTTTCAGCCTGGCCAATTTCGAATGCTCTACACAAGACGCGGTATTCGCAACAGTTGGTGGTCTTTCTGTATATCTAGTCCTTCGACCGTACAAATCGACCCAGACGTGGCCCGACGTGGAAGAATGGGAATTGAGAGGGCCCTGCGAGCTGCGCGACTTCAATCAAGACGTCAAGAAAGAGCCTCTCCTGGGAGACGTATACTCAATTACTTTAGTGTAGCCCTTAGCCTGCAATGGCCGATGGTATCCAAGGGTGTTGTCACCTGTTTCCTACACTGATATCCTCCTAAGCGCCAACGCTGCTTGCTATAGTGCGATCAGCGATACAGTCAAAGGTACCCTTGAAGATTCACGCGCATATTCAGGAATACGGTCATAATAAGCAATAAATTAGATTCTTCCAGTGCCTTAATCCTTTCTTAGCTGTACTAAATGTCCCGAAACGCCGCTTTAGTGGTAGAGGTGTTATATGCACCCCTGTTATGTAGTATCCTGCCTATATCGCTGCGGTTAAACGACTCTTGCGTTTCGTCTTCCGGTGTCTTTGGGCTGATATGCCTCGTGGTCAATCCCATGCGTCCCCCATTTTCTCCACCAGCGATTTCCGTAGGATAATCCTTTGCTGCGGCTCCAGTGGTTATTTGGTGTTTTTCGCACCTTTTTCCGCCCGTGAGTGCCTATTCTTATAGTTAGGGTTTTCTTACTGTTGAAGACAAGGAAAGATACGTACATCTTCCATTGTTTCTCTTTGTTCGAGTGGTGAATTGGTTGCACTCCGCACAGTACTTGCGATCGCCCATCCAACCCCGCAATCTCATGAACAAAGGACATGAAATGCACGCGCAATGCTTTTTGCAGTATGAGATATTGCAGACTGGGTGATCGGATGGGTAGTTTCGACATCGGTAGCAGACTTTGCAGTGTTTGTATTCATGGCGTCTGAAGCGATGGCTCATCGGTGAGTAGACTACATTTCGATCTCTTGCACCGTCGCAATCTGTCCGGCGGGGAATGTTGTTGTGATATGGATCATGGCATTCTGAAGGGACGTCTGGTGTTGGACCGAGTTGATCGACCCATGTGAGATTAGGTTTGCTGGGGATAAGTGGTGCGACGAGATTTCGCATGTCAGAGCCGGTTAGTGAGAGGCAGACTAGGTCGTTTCTGGAGCAGAAGCTTAGGATGTCGAGTCTGAGCTCTGGGGGGAACTTGTGAAAGAGGGTGAAGGGTTCTGGAGATGCTGACATGGTGTCAGATGCGGCGGGCGAGAATAGAGAGTCAAAATTGTTGGTATTGGGTATCTAGATATGATGAAATGAAGAGAAGCGGAGATATTTATGAGCCTCTCTTTGTGCTGCATCTCCAATCTTGATTGTCGCAAGGCATCTTAGGCGCAAGAGAGTCACGTGTCGTCCGTCAGCCTTGAAATGTGGAGATTCTGCCTGAATTATCGTCATTGATTTGCTGACAGGGTTCACTTGTTACCTTACCCTATGAGAGCGCTTCCAATGCAGAACATTGTCTCAACGACGCAAGGTTTAGATGGCACGCTATCTTGAAACGAACATGACCTTTCAGTTGAAGGGATGACGCTTAAGGGACCAGACTGGTTCAGGAATTAATGGCCTCTTCAGTCCGATGAAAGAATCACTCAAATACTGTCATTTTTTAACTTGACTCATGGATTAAATCATACGAAGATTAGGCCAAAGATCAGTGTATTAAGCAATGTATCAAGTCTGATTACTCTTTTGAGAAAAACGTCGACATCAAACTCCGAGATGAAAGCAGCCAACCCTAAACAGGCCAATTCAGAATACCAGCGCGCTAAAGACCCTGATTGTCTCTAGTAAAATCCATAGAACGGGACAATCTCATCCTCAAACAGGTCTTCCTCCTCGTATTCATAGTCAGGATCCTCCGCATCCTTGATCATAAAGTTCAAGACATTAAAACCCTCCAGTCTGGTCCACGGATGACCAGGTCGTTCCATGGTCGGTCCGCCTTTCATCCCCTGCAACATGTCGTTCGCCAGGAATCGGAACTTGGACAGCGTCTTGTCAAAAGACATTTCACTCTGTGTCCAGTCCAGAGGACCAGCCTTGCTGTCAAGCAGGTTAGGCTCAAGCTTGACCGCGAGAGAGACATCCTCAGCAGTGAAGAGCTTGCTGAGGGCAGTGTTTTGGACACTGAGGATCTGAGCAGCTACAGCTCGTGTCCACTGCTGCAGTAGCTGCTTCGCCATGAGTCGAAAGGCTTTCAGGTCGTTGATGAGCTCTCGCTCGCTGTCGAACCAAGCCTCGGGCCAGTTCCGCTCATTCTCGTACAGAGTGCAATGGGGCTCAAGAAACTTGGCCATGTTGATCTCATAGTGAGAGAACCAACGGCGGAAAACATGTTTCTCTCGTCGGACGCACTCATAAAAGCGCTGGATATCGCAAGCCATGATGCGAGTATTGTGCTCTTGCTCGGGGGTAATGCTTGCTTGGGATGTTGGGCTTTGTGACTGCTTTGTCTGTTCCCAGTTGCAAGCCATGAGGCTAGTCTGTTCATAAGACATCTTGTTTGTGGGAATGGTAGTGCGTGTTATAAAGGCTTCGCTGTGGGAAATAGATTTCCAGTTGTCTTTGTTGGAGGTGTAGTATGTAATAGGTGGAGTAGAAACAAGATGAATATCTTGATACTTGACGACTGAAAGGAGAGATTCGAAGATTATTTACTTCGCTCAAGCAATGTGATGTCGAAAGTTTAAATGGTCGACCAACTGACTTGTCCACGACTTTGTCTGTGCTGGTATGACTGGAGAATAAGGTGCAGTGTAGAGTGTAGGCTCAAGAGCGCAGAGTGTACAGAATGAAGAGTGAGAGTGAGGAGGGTCTGCAGTAGATAATGAACAAATGTGGGTGAGAATTACAGAGTGAGCAGTGTCTGGGAAATGTTTAAAGGAAAGAAAAAAGTCCAGGTGAACATGGCAGATGCGCTCTATTTATAATAGAACTGTCTCCTTTGTGAGCCAGGCCAATATTAAACTTCCTGTTCACAGTGGCAAGTCGTTGGTAAGTTTGAGGAGGCAACTCTATGTCATAAGACAGAAGCTTGCGGTGTTCAACAGCCCATTGGTTGTTCTGCTGGTACTTTTCCCCGGTCCGTTCAGAAAGACTATTTGCTATGTGATAGTAGAACTATTTTTAACCTTACGTCTTACTAGATTTTATAAGTGGCTGCTTGATTTGAGGGTCAACGATAGACTTTTAGCTTGAAAATCAGGTTAAATACCTTGGGAAATAGACTTTGCAGTTCAAGGGGACAACCAATGGATTCTCATTTATGTCAAAACTTATAAATAATACACTCTCAAACGTGTCAGAAGGTTTCCCAACGTGAAGCAGTTCCTTTTTCATGCCGGCGTTTATCACTTTTAGTCTCATATTACAGGTAAACTGCCTCACGCCTTTGAGGCAGGTGAACTCAAGGCTCATCAGAGTTTACGCTCATTGAGTAGTAGAGCTGTGATGAGTGTGATCCCGGAGAATACGATGGAGAGTCCTGATTGGTTAGTCAAGTCTCTCTAAGAGAACATCTACTTACCGTGACCATACTCGATCCCTCTGATATAACCTCCAATGAGAACATTTCGAATAGGCTCGGAAGCTTCGTCGATAAAGGAGACACTCTCAGCAGCTTTCCGAATGACCTAGAAACTTAGCAGACTTCACAAACTCAGTTAACCGACTCACCTCATCGATGAAATGTTGAGACTTTCCGAGATCACTAAGGTTCTGTTGAATGTCGTGTCTGAGAAGGCCCTGAATTGCTGCACTCGTACCAGCCATGCCAACTACAGAACCCAAAGTCACAGCTAGGAAGATTCCAGAAGACGCCGCTGCCTTGTCTTTGGGGTCAATGGAAGCTTGGAGGGCGATGAATGCTGCACTTTGAGCGATACCCATTCCTAGGCCCCTGAGAAGTTAGTATACCTTAAGGATTCGAAAGACAAGGCCACGTACCCTGGGAAGACGTAGAGTGACTCCAGCCAATTGGTCTGTCCGTGCCAACGCAGCAACATCAAAGTGTAACTCGTGATCGATGAGATGGCTGAGAAGATGATGAGGGCTTTGTACCGGCCAGTTCTCTTGATGATTAAGCCTGTTGCTATACCTCCGACTGTATTTCCGATGACTGCAGGGAACAGATGGGCACCTGCGACTGTGCTCGACACACGCTGAGTAACTTGGAAGTAGATGGGGACGGTATACATCATCTGATAGGTTAGTCTCTGGACTTCGCGATACCGGGACACTTACTCCAAGCTGTGCTGCCGCTTGACCAAACGCAATGAGATACGTCTTTGTGACATCGCCACTCTTGAGTAAACGAAGAGGGAAGATTGGTTCCTTGGCCCATCGTGACTCGACAAGTACGAAAGCAGCTGAGAGAATCACGCCAGCTGCAGCGAGAATTGGTACGAGAGGATGACTCCAAGGGATCTTCTGGCCGCCAATTTCGAGAGGTACCATGAAAGCGAGGACAGATCCGCCCAAAAGCAGAGCTCCAAGTGCGTCAATCCTCTTGATGCGCTGGAGTGTCGCGCCCTCAGTTTGAGTTGTAGAAGGGAGGAGGATGGCGGCGATTATCATGGATACAGCGAATATGGGTGATTGTCCGAGGAATGACCTACTCTATCAGTATGAGCTACTAAATGAGTTATAGACTCACCATCTCCAGCCAATTGTGTCAGCTAAAAAGCCTCCAAGCGGACCACCGATGCTACGACCGACGGTGGCGATGACGTTCATGTAGCTTTGCCATGAGGCGACTTCTCGGAGAGGTGCGAGTTCTAATGGTCAGCTTGGATTGCAGGATCGAGGGGACTCGTACCGGTTATGATGACCGATGCCATTGTTGTCATTCCTGCACCTCCAGATCCAGAGATTACACGGCCTAGGATGACTTGCCACATTGACTGACCAGCGCCTCTGGAGTTTGTTAGACGAGGCTGTACAGATGGATATAGACTTACACGAGGGCACTGAGATTGTTAGCTCTAATTAATGAGAGATCAATGCGTTGGGTGCAGTCTGTACTCACCATCCAACAGCAAACAGTCCATAGCAGAAGATCAATATCGTCTTTCGTCCAAAGATGTCGCTCAATTTTCCATACTACCCAATTAGCTAAGTTCACCCCGAATATAGTCTCACATACAATCGTCTGCGATGCCGCACTAGCCAACATGAAGCTGATGAATAACCAACTTGAATCCTGAAGCTTGCCAAACTCGGATGCAATCACCGGATGAGTCGCCAGTACCAAAGAGCCATCGGCGTTGGAAGTAAAGATACCTGAATAATTAGCTTGGGTCATCAATGTCTTGAAGACGTACCAATCAGCAACGCGACAACTACTTTCGCAATAAACGCATGGCTATACGTTTTCGGCTCATCGGCGCTGTTCCTCTCGACATCCGAGACCTCGGGAGGTATCTCCGGTATCAAAGGAGTCGTCTCTGTCGCGTTTATCTGTGTCATTTTGACGCGCTTCACTTGAGAGAATTATAGTAAAAGATTTACTTTTGGTTTTCATTAAATCTCCGATATCGTTGTTATCAAGACGTGATTTCGGATCAAAGCACATCATCGCTGATCCACTCTGCGGAATTGGATGCACTAACTGGGTGAGGCATATAGACGCGGGAAGTGGGCAGACATATAAAAGCCATTACCCATATTCTCTCATCATTGAATATGAAATAGTTCTTGAATTCTGCTTGCTTCATTTCAGTCGATGAGACAACCCCACTGGTTCACGCCGCACCTCCGCATCGACCGCACGGACTGAGGAGGACGAGGCTCTTTTGGGACTGATCTCATGAACCCTGCCAGCAGATCTACCGCCTGTTTCTATTTGTCTTGTACCCAGTCAACCTAGCTATTCTATGTGTCAAGACCAACAGCAAATCTCACTATCACCAATCTGCTTGCATATCATGAACTTTGAGTCTCTCACTTTGAATGGGCGAATCCTGACTCATCAAGACTAAAATGTGGATCCGCCCTGTCTGGACATGTCCGAGACTTCGCCGTAAACTCATCGTAGCCCCATGACCTCCAAATTCCATCACCACCAACATGGCAGACCCAACCAGTGATCTCTTCATCGACTTTGCAGACTTTCAAAATGCCGCTGAGCCTGAGACCACCTCCCCTGGTATTCTACAGACATCGACTGCACCCCCAAAAATCGGTAATCGCTTTTCATCAGAGTCTGTCAAGATCCTGAGGAATTGGTTCGCCGCGCATGAAAAGCATCCGTATCCTACCATTCAAGATGTCCAGGATCTTCAAGAGCAGACGAGTCTGAATAGACAGCAGGTTACTAATTGGTTTGCAAATGCGAGAAGGAGAGCAAAGGTTCATTTGTCGCGGCCGACATCGCCAATGTTTCGGAATGATGATTCGGGGAATTCTTCGGGGCATCACACGCCGATTGATACGCCGCGACGACGAGCTACTCCTGCGCCATTTGAGCATATGAATCCGCTGCAGCGATGGGCGAATTCACCGCCGGAACATGAGGCTGCGACTGTTGATGATATCTCACGAGCTGTTGCTGCTTTCTCAACGCGACAGGGGAGATCACGAAGTCATGGGTCGTCAATCAGCAGTAGAGGGACGTCAGTGTCGAGTCATGACTCTGGGTCGTACAGTTCTGCTCACTCAAAGCAATCATCGACGTCTTTTGACATTTTTAAACGGCACAGTCGGAGGAGGCGAACAAAGATGAGAAAGGAAGTGAGGACGAATCTCCTCCAAGCCCAGAATACATATCAATGCACTTTCTGTACAGAGACGTTCAAGACGAAATACGATTGGCAGCGCCATGAAAAGTCTCTCCATTTATCGCTTGAGAATTGGGTCTGTTCACCGAAAGGACCGACAGCGATACATCCAGAAGAGGGGCTTCTTTGTGTATTCTGTGGCGCCAAGAACCCCGACAAAACGCATCTCGATGGACATAATCAGAGTGCATGTATCGAGCGACCGATTGAAGAACGGACATATCATCGGAAAGACCATTTACAGCAGCATTTGAGATTAGTCCACATGTCAAAGTTTCTCAAATGGCCGATGGACGATTGGAAAGTCATGACGCAAGAGGTCAAGTCGAGATGTGGATTCTGCGGCATCAATCTTACGACTTGGGCTAGTAGGGTTGATCATTTGGCGGACCATTTCAAGGCTGGGAGTACGATGGAGCACTGGAAGGGTGATTGGGGTTTTGAGGGGAAAGTCATTGAAAGGATTGACAATGCCATGCCTCCTTGTAAGTGCACGACAGATTAACAAGTTCTTTCTAACATTTTCTAGACCTCATTCACTACGAACGAAACTCTCCCCTTCCATTCGCAGCTACAAGAGGTCCAGCAGATACACCAACAAGTGCATACGAACTCATCAAGCTCGAACTAGAGTACTACATGCGGAATCGCCATCAATTTATAATGCCACCAGATCCCGAGCTCCACTTTGAAGCATGTTCCGTGATCCTCGGCGCAGAAATATCCTCCCCCAACCAAGCCTCGTTATCCCCGTCATGGCTATGGGACTTGTTCATGTCAGCTACCGAGATAGCCAACCAAGCTAAACTTCGGCCGACCAAACATTTAGCAGAGGGGAGGTTGAGTCAGCTGAAGATCAACGGGAAGGGGAATATCTTTGAGAATTGCGAGCTGGAGGCGGCGCTGCAACAGTACATGACTGCTCATACGTCAATGGGGCATTTTCCAACGGATTCTGAACTGCAGCAGGAGGCGTGCAATGTTTTGAATCGGACAGAAACGGCATCATCGCATCCGTCGAGGAGGTTTCTGGACTTTCTAATGAGGCTTGTATGGAGTTCGACGGTTTGGCTGGAGCCGTTTCGCCAGAGGGCTGAGACTCTTGTGGCGCTGGCTAATGAGTCTGTGAACGATTCTTACTTTCTATGGGGTCAAACAGATACATCTGTACCGTTGGATGCATCGATGGAGCTGGATATGTTGCAGCCTTGGGTCGAGAATCGATCTCTGTCTCCTGAAGGTGTACCAGAAATACCAGCGATTTCGATGCACAGCACACCAGAGTCAAGGGCATTGATACGGGATAAAGTACGAACGCAAACACCATTCTTTATCAACGACAACAACAGCTATCGTCGATTAAAACGAGAACTCTCACGATTCGTCATGACGACAATGTCTCCCAACAATCCCAACCGGCATATCCCCAGCGACGACGAACTCAAGTATCAAGCGCGATGGATACTATACGATGAGTACGTTTCCCGATAATTTTCATTCATTGACTAACAGAATAGCGACGATCCTTGGAACCAAACCCCCGTTGATAACGCAGAGTGGCTGCAAGAGTTTAAACGAGACGTTGGACTTCCTACTTAGATACAGGACAAGCACCTAGATCTCGAGCAACAGGCTCACTCTCAATAGATATGTCAAAGTCAAAAATGTCCATTGGTATGCCGAGAGTTGTACACGCGTTGGGAATGTCGACTATTCCTGCGATGGCGCCGCGGATGGGGGCGCAGGAGAGTAAGAGGTAGATTTGTTCTCCAGAGTAGCCTACATTGTCAGCAGAGTTTAACAGTAATCAAGGTGACTTACCGAATTGTTTGAGGTATTCGATTGCGCGGAGACATGATTGTCTATAAGCTATGGTTGCATCCATGAAATGCTGCTTTCCGTTCTCGTCGACGGAGAAGCCTTCGAAGATTAGGTAGCGTGAGGGACTAAAGGTAGGGCCCATGTCGCCTGGTCTGTACACTGGACTCTTGAGACCTCGTGACTTCATGCCGCCTTTAATTAGATCAAACTTGATCGTGATGATGCCAGCCTAAAATGTCAGAACGGTACTCGTTGTCAAGTGTCAGACTCACCATTTCAATAGCACCGCAGAAACTAATCTCGCCATCGCCCTGACTAAAATGAAGATCCCCAACAGAAAACTTTGCTCCCTCGACATGAACAGGAAGATACGTCGTAGACCCTCGAGAAATGTTATTAATGTCACAATTTCCTCCATGTTCAGGCCGTCCAGGTATAGTCCTCGCTCCCTCCCTCGCAATCTTTGCCAAAACATCACCTGTAGCTTTTCCACCGTGTGCATTAATCTCATTCGGCGGTTGAGCTACAATCTTTGTAGAATCAGCCATTGAAGAAACGAGCTCTGCCTCTCGACGGTTCCACTCTGCGAGGATCTCGGCAGATGGGGCACAGCCTAGGATTCCGGGGTGGATTAGCCCGGGGAAGCGCACGCCGGGAATATGACGGCTTGAACAGTAGACGCCGTCGAAATCCCAGATTGCTTTTGCGGCGGTGGGGTAGTGTTCATCGAGAAAGCCCCCGCCGTTTTCTTTGGCGAAGATTCCGGTGAAGCCCCAGGGGGAATGGTCAAAGGGTTGGACGTCGGTTATGTTGACGACGAGGAGATCTCCTGGTTGACTGCCTTTGATGTCGAATGGACCGGTAAGATAGTGGATTTTTGTGAGATCAACATCGCGAACATCGTCTGCGCTATCATTGTTCCCAATCTGGCCGCCTGTCCAGTCGAGACATTCTATCTTGACCGTCTCACCAGGTTCAACGGTTGCAATGCTCGGGACTACAAATTAGCTATCTGTCAATTGCGTCAATCGAAGACATACCATCTGGATGCCATCTGTTGTGGAGATGGGGTTGCTCAGAGGCGGGTTTGTCAAAGGACACGGATTGAGCTGTACGGATCTTGCCAGGCATTGTAAGTGAGTTACTATGGGACAAGTTATCTGGAATGTCTCTCAAATAAGTTTCTTTCTCAATAGTTATAGTGACAGTGTATGTTGATAGATAAGACTATCTCGCCGCACCCCCCGCATCTCATCTCCGCACGAGATAAGAATGATAAGCTCGTCTTGTGACATTCCTGATAAAGCAGGTGGCTGCATTGTCACCCAAGGGCGAAACCCCGCGATTAGCATGACGCTCGTACAGTCTAAACACTGTACACTCCGGCCGTATCGAGATTGGGTATATGAGATGGATGTCCTCGACAGATGAGGGTGTCCAGCAGCAACCATGACCATGGACGTCAAGACTTTTTCCCTCGGAGACTTTGAGCTTCAGAATGGCAAGACTCTGCCAAATGCGGTGATTGCGTACAAGACTTTTGGGGAGGTTGGACGCCCTGTTGTTCTTTATCCGAGTTGGTTCTCGGGTGCGATATCCGATAATGAGTGGCTTATTGGGAAGGACAAGACTCTTGATCCGGGGAAGTACTTTATTATTATAACGGCCCTTTTTGGGAATGGACAGTCTACGAGTCCGTCGAACTCGGATATTAGTCCGTTTCCTGATGTTTCGTTCTACGATAATGTCAAGGCTCAGCATCAATTGATGGGTCATCTTGGGGTGAAGCATCTACGGGCTGTGTTGGGTTGGTCGATGGGTGCGGCGCAGACATTTCAATGGGCTACGCAATATCCCGACTTTATGGACATTTGTGTTCCCTTCTGCGGATCAGCCAAGACATCTCTTCACAACCAGGTATTCCTCGAAGGCGTCAAGTCCGCGCTCCTCGCAGCAAAGGGCTGCACATCTGCAGGAAGTATCCAAGGACGCGTCGAAACCACAAACAGCAAATGGACCGACAAGGAGAAAGAAGTCGGTTTGAAAGCATTTGGGAGAGGATACGCAGGCTGGGGTTTCTCTCAGGCATTCTACCGACATGAATTGTTCAAGAAACATTACGGTGCAGCGGACCTCGAAGAGTTTATGAAGAATTTCTGGGAGAAGTGGGCGCTTAGTAAAGACCCTGAGAATCTGCTCGTTATGCTTCATACGTGGCAGGCGGGAGATGTGAGTAAGCAAAAGCCGTATGATGGGGATTTTGAGAAGGCAATGAAGGGGATCAAGGCGAGGATCTTGGTTCTTCCCAGCAAGACGGATCTCTACTTTCCGTGAGTTACTCTAAGTCTGTATATGGTGTTGATGCTGACTATTTAGGCCCGAGGATTCAGAGTATGAGGTCAAGTGTATGGGAGACAATGCTAGTCTGGATGTTTATCCGTCTATTTGGGGCCATTGGGCTGGTGGACCGCCTGGGAATATGGAGGATGTGAAATGGTTGGATGAGAGGCTGAGAAAGGTCTTTGATGAGGCTCCTCGTAGAGATGTCAGTTGAGCGTGCAGTCAATTGCGGTTTCATTGTTTGCCATTTAGTCAGCTTCATTTATTTGCACTACAATTCAAGCCTCGTTCTTTCGATCTGGTTCCTTCATTGCGCACGTACTACGTAGATAAAGCTGGCCATAGGATACAGCAATCATCCCAGTGCACGTATACTCGGTCCACTCCTTGAGTTGGAGGGAGGCCGACACAAGATCTCTCGTAATGGAGGGAAGCAATCAACCCATTCTTTGACATCTCGTGCCCCGATATCAACAACCCTCCGATCGGCATCCCTCATCTCCCGTACAGATAACACCCCAATTGACCAATAAACCCAATCCCATATCTACATGTCCAACTAAGGCGCACCCTGATAGCCCTCGACACTGTACAGAATGTTATCAATAAAACGTCAATTACTCGTCTATCTCCCGTCTTACCCCAGCTTGTCAGATTAAGGCGTTGACTAGCTTGTCAATCTAGGGCGGATGTCACGACAAGGCGGTTCTCCACTCCTCCACCACAATGATTGCCGAGACTTTGGGACAAACTATTTTGATCATATGAACATGTTGTACCGATCTCGTGATCTATTGGAATTCTTTCATGAGCACTTTGGAGTTATCGTTGTGTAAGAGATAGCCAAGTTGCGGTGAACCAGGCATCCGAGTCGTGAATTTGTTAGTCAAGGATTCTAGAAGGTCTAGATATCGCGGGGTATGTGGATTCAACACGGGCCCAACTCCGGGCGTACCGTTAGTTCGGTCCCCACGATACCATTATCAATACTATCTCTTAGATTGGCAGCTATCAAGCCATCAGACTAAAACGCGTCAGGGTATCATCGGGTACTTGTCATTGTTCACAAAGGGCGAAGGCCGGAAAGTCTTCCGGCCACGATAGTAATTCCGGCCTCAATGTATATAGACGCCATGTCTGCCAGGCTTCACTCTAATCAATCATCATTCAAATCATCACAAAATGTCTGCTGCAAACACCCTCTTCCCATATCTCCGCAAGGACCCCTCTGAACTACCAGAGGGTGAAGATCCTTTCACCATCACAACTCGCACAGGATATCTTCCTTTCTCACTTCCTTTGAAGAAACTCCCTTCTCAATTCGACCCTGTTTCAAACCTTCTTAATGACATTCCTATCCTCAAGGAAGATGGTACTCCAGGATTGTTGGCGACTTTTGCTCTTGGACCTCTGATTGACAGTGGTGCTCTCCCTGATTTGACTTCTGAGATTGATAATCTCGTTGTTCCTGGGACGGACAAGAGAGATATGGCTGCTATTACTGCTGCCTTTAGAGATTATAGCTTCATTGCTTCTTCGTATCTTCTGGAACCTTGCTGGGAGACCTATAGCAAGAGTGATGATGGCGGTTATGGACTTGGACGTCAGACACTGCCCAAGTGTATTGCCGGACCTCTTGTCAAGTGTGCAGAGATGTAAGTCTACCACTCAATCAATTGACCTCGCTGACCTTCTAGTCTCGACATCCCCGCTTTCATGTCTTATGCCGCTTCTTATGCCCTCTACAACTACTGGCTCGTTCATCCCGAGCAAGGGCACGACGACTACGACAACATCCGTCTCGTCCGCGCTTTCGAGAAAGGTCTCGACCCCAAGTCGTCCGAGGCCGGCTTCATCCTCACTCACATCCACATGGTCGCTCAAACAGGTAGCCTAATCGAAGGCGCCGTTGATCTGCTGGCAGCTGTTGAGAAGGACAACAGCACTGCCAAGATTGCAGAGGCCAAGGCCAGCTTGGAACTCATCCTCAATGCCATGCAGATCATCGAAACAAACATGGAGGGCATGTGGAGTCAGTCCCTGCCCAAGGACTACATGACCTACCGAACCTTTATCTACGGCATCACCAAGCAGTCCATGTTCCCCGATGGTGTTGTCTACGAGGGCCAATACGACGACAAGCCTCAATTCTTTCGTGGAGAGTCTGGTGCCAACGACGCCATCATTCCTCTTCTCGATCACATCTGCGAGATCCCCATGCCCAAGAACCCACTGACCGACATCCTCGTCGAGTTCAGAGAGTATCGACCCAAGCCTCACCGCGCATTCCTCAAGTATGTCCGCGAAACAGCAAACGAAGTCGGTGTCCGCGATTTCCTCACAAAGTCCGGCGACCATGGTCTTGCAGTTCTGTATCTTCGCGTCCTCGATCACATTCGAAGCTTCCGATGGCGACACTGGATGTTTACCCGCGAGTACATCATCAAGCACACTCTTCATCCTACAGCTACAGGTGGCAGTCCGATTATTACTTGGCTTCCTAACCAGCTCACTGCTGTTATGGATCTGATGGAGGAGGTAGCCAAGGGATCTGGTCTCTGGGCTGTTTTGGAGGAGGGGGTTTGGAGTGGTGGAGGATCTTTGACCCATGAGGATTATATCTTGGTCAAGAAGATTATGGATAATGTTGTTACCAAGAAGGCTCAGTTGAAGAAGGAGGTTGACAAGTATTGCCAGGATCGGGGTGTTTGATAGCATAATTAATGTTTGTCTGTCATTCGTGTGCCGATCCCTCCGTGAACTACTGTCAGATTATCGCCTCATCAGATGATTCTCCTTGTGACGGACTGTCAACTACATGATTCTTGAAAGCAGATGACCCCGTGTACTGAGGTGTCATCAGTCAATTCGTAGCTTGGGCGACTGAGTCTAGATGACGCCAAGACTCGGCATCAAGGATCTTTCGCCGAAACTTATCTTATCGTCCCATTGACCAATCGAACGATTACATTTGCGCACCAATCACAATTCGTCGTATTTACAGTCTAGATCAAATGACGTAAACGTCTGACGCTCAGAAAAATTTGATCAACACGTCCAATTCCGGCAACTCCGTGGTCCAATAACTGAGTCATAATATTGTACTATTCATAATGTACTATCGCTAAATATCCATATCGCTTAAGCAATTGGTTCACAAGTAAAAACACCTCGGACTTCGCCGTGACGGAACTTGAGGATCTGGAAATGTTAGCGAGGTTCAATCGCAGAGTGACAAGGAGTAACTTACAATGTCGTCAATTGAAGCATATGTTCCGCCAACGAGAACAATCATGCCGATAATGAAAATGAGTCCATTGGCAATGGAAAGAAGAAGGTTCTCCTTTGAGTGCCAAGGTCCCTTTCGGATGAGCATGAACCACATAATAGAGGGGAAGTAAAATGTGAAGCCCGAAATGAACAGGGACGAAGAAATGGACAAGAGATCATTGAAGAAGGGAATGGCCTCGGCAATGATGAAAGCCACAACAGTAATGACAGTGACGAGAGCCAACCAAGTAATCCAACCCATCCTGGTGTTGATGTAGCGGATGATGGAGTTCTTGAACATACGCCCGTGGATATAACGAGCGACGACTGTGGTGTTGATAGATCCAGAGATGAAGATGACGGGAAGAGCGACACCAAAGGCGATCTTGGAGATGGTAGGACCAGCAGACAGAAGAGCAGGCGACTTGACCTCGGAACCGACAAAGGCATAAATGAGAGCACCAGTAAGGGTATAGATACCAATCTCAATCAGACCAAGAGCCCAGATTGACTTGACATAGTCACGAGGGGTATGCATCTCATCCATGAAGCTAAACTGGCAGACAGCAAAGGAGTAGGCGAAAACAATGTTGGTGATGGCGATGAAAGCGTCGGTGAAGCTAAGGTTGTCCTTGGGCCAAGCAGACCAGTCGACAGAAGACATGCCGCCTACTGAGTCACCGGCTTGGATACCAGTTGCGATAATTGTGATGGCGACAGCGATGGCAATAGAGACAAAGTCGATGTAACCAAGGATAGCAACCTCTGCGAATGAGGGAGGAATGGCGACGATGAGGAGGATGATGGCAGAGACGACACCAAAGACGACAGAGCATGCTCCATTGTTGGTGAGGTTGAGAAAGGCGATTGTTCCAGTGAGACAGTGAGATCCAACGAGGAAGATGAGCTGAAGAGCAAACATGACACCAACCAGCTATTCAAGTCAGTACATCAATTGGGCTGGACATCAGTGAAATTGACTAACCTCGTAACCAAACTTGCCAAACATGAGTCTACCAGCATCGGCATAGTGAGAAACCTCTGGAAAAGCAAGCTTGACCTGTCCAACGACGTGCGATGTGTAAATAGCGACGAAACCAAGACCGACAGTGAGAATAACACCAGCGACCATGCCGAGGGTGGCAAAGGCAGACGGCAGAGATAGACAGCCGAGAGCAATGGCCTCGACGATCAAGACAACTGTCAATCGCTTCCAGCCGAGACGGTGGAAGTGTGCGTTGCCCTCGGCGGCTTTTTGCTTCTCTATGTCGTTGATCTCGGCGACTTCGCCGGTTCGTGTGTCAAACATGTCTGGAACTGATTCTCGACGGCTCTTTTTTGAGTCTGTTGGAGCCGTTTGGGCTGTGTTGATTTGGTCCATTGCGTGTATGTGTATGTATGAGTGTAAGTGATGTAAGGATAGGTGTATGTGTAGGTGTATAAGTATATGTTCAAGTGCAGTTGATGTCTAGTAAGATGAGTATAGAGAGTACGAGGACAGGACAGGACAGACAAGAGGGAACACACGTCTATTATAAAGCCACATAAGCAGAGACCGAGAATGAGGCCGATCTCTGTAGTTTACCAGTGGGTCGAGATAGTCCCACCATTCTTCGGAGGCGACCTACGAATCTGAACCATAAGCCCAACGAACCCTGTTTCTCTTACATGTCGAATTCCCTCACCAGAACCTAATACCCCAGACCCCAGACTCCCTCTCGTCTCTCCAAGAGAAAACGCTCTCACGGTGCCGAAACTCCGTGTCATGAGGCTCGAGCTCGTGTGCGCCTACAGTGGATCGCCAAAACCTTTCGATTACCTAAAGTGGATCGCAACAGAGCCTCTTGCTTGGCTGCAGCCATGTTTGCATTAGTCAATAAAACTCTCCGTCCGCTCTACGTATTACCAAATTTTCATCCTCACAGACCCAGGTTCTGTCCCCAGAGATTTACTCCGCAAAGGGGAGAGATTAAGTTGAGGAGAGAATGGGTTTGTTACGTACAAGAATGCGGAGCAATCGGTAGACGCTGAAAGCAAACAAACACGTTCGGGAGTCGTGGCGGGAATAGACACGGGCTTGTGACCGGCATTTCTCTGCCAAGTCGGATCCGTGGCTGTTTATCGCACGAGTGTCATGCAGATCGCATCCGAAAAATTTGCAAAAATGGCTTGGCTTGACCTGAAGTGAGCGGGAAAAAATCTGCCGCCCGTCGAAATGTTCTCGAAGGTGTACTAGTCAGGGGTGGCGATTGGGGGTATGGGGAATGATAAAAGCGTGCAGGGGGCGCCAAGCATTGACCATTGAGTCTTTTTTTCTTTCGTGGCCTCGAGATAGCGTACGTTGATGTGATTTGAAGGACCTTAATGCATGGAAAATATATGGTACGATATTAGGTGGGATATTCTGGCTTAAGCGTCAGGTTTCGGGGCACTGAGGTATTTGGTGATCGAGGCGCGGTTAAGTCACTTGACCTTGGGGGATGATCTAGCCGCTAATACGATGAACACGCGCTGTAGTGCCTGATAAAAATAGGCGACTATAGTGACCATCACGCTGTAGTCAGTCATTCACTATCATTCTACTACCTGTAAATGTCTTCATCTCCCACGAAACACTGGCTTCGGTATTCGGGGTTCACAGTGATCAATGCATTCGCTTCGCCTATCTAACAGGCCTATCTTGATAAACTCCAACACCAGATTAAAATCCGTCATTGAAACAGAACCAATTGGTCATGTCAGAGCGCATTGGTCAACAAAAGTATTTCTCTCGTAATGCTGTGGAGTTGCTGGCCCACTGAAACCAGCGATCTGTGATGTGATTCCTATTTCTAATGGAATCCCCGAGTCAAGGCATCCGTAAACGGCCGACCCCGAGTGCACGGATGAGAAGTATCGTGAGAGGGTTCTAGACTTGGAGTTGGTGTTTATTTGTACGTGAGAGATTGGGGTTTTGAGTTGGGGAGAGGCAGACAAGCTAGAGAGGAGAGTATTCCGTAGGGGCCGGCAGTTAACGGGTGAAATTGGGCTAAAAAGTTAGTTTATGCAGGATGGACAAGGATAGTAATGAGAATGCCGATCATCTGACTCTGACATAGGTGAGTCTAGGGTAGCTTAGCCTGTTTAATTGTGCTGGCACGATGTAGACAGTCGCGTAGTTGATAATTCCTACGAGTCTGACCTTGGTGTTCCCTCCGGGGGCTCCTAGCGGAGGGCTGTTCCTCGCTGCGCTCGCGCGAAACTATGATACATGGAATACGATGAGGCTGAGATTTACGTGTTGTCATTAATGTTTCAATCGTTGAGCTGGCCTCAAACACGCACAAAACTCTGGCTTATGCAAAGATGCAACGTTGCTGACTTGTATCAAAACGCCGTCTTACCCTACATTTCACAATAAACTCCAAAGGTTCAGCATGACTGTGACTCTAGTGCCTCAACAGCTCTTAAGTCCGGGGTTAAATCCCATCCAGCATTTCGTCATTCCCGCTGAGGTAAGATCCAACGGCCGCTATCGGCAGCGACGGCTACGATGCGGCTCATCTACGCAACGGCCGGGGATTTCCCCAAAGAGATTTTGGTAACAGTCTGACTGGCCTTGTCCCATTGTGTGTTATCAGTGTCATCTAATTGGTTCCATCGCATCCGTGCTTAACTGCAACGCGAATCGTCAACTGCCATCGCGACGCGTTACATGCATCCACCATGCTTACAAGCAATCATGACTTCAACTATCTCACTCACCCGCGCTCGACACTCTTACCCCAGACCAACTCAACGTCTGCATCTAATCTTGGCATGACATACAGACTCATTTGGTCGGATATCTGTGGACCTACAGACATGTCACGGCACATTCCAAGCTTTCAGCTATGCAGTGGATCTGGGGGAACGGATCATGACAAACAATTACTATTAATAAATCTAACTCTACCGGACAATGCTCGCCTGGATATCTTTTCATCTCTCGTCAAACTGGAGCATCCCGAAAACGCCAAACTAGCCCAAAGCAACACTAACGAAAGTTTCCTAGACATCGGGTGTTCCCATAACCACTTGAACCGGAACTGTCAAGTCCATCTTGACATCGCCCTCCAAAATGACCTTGACGGTGTATGCTCGTGAAATAATGCAGGAGTGAAATGTTGGCACAAACATCTTATCGGCTGTAGGAAGTTTGAAGGGAATTTCGACTGTAGCTGTGTGAAAGATGGGCGAATCCTTGGTGCTTGTCATGTCGACATTCTGAGTCCACTGAACTTTGGGAGAGGTTTTTGGGAGAGACACTGAGAATGGATAGCCAACGTTTGCAATTGAAGATCCTTGTGTTGGTAGGTTCATCATCGGTTGATCGCGGAACCAAGTATGCGCTTGAATCTTGAGAGAAGCAGATGTGAATTGCGGGGGAATCACATCAGCGGCAGAAGGTTCAAACGTAAAGCTGATAGGAATCGAAGATCCGCTAGCTTCGTAACCCTCCTTGGTGAGATGAATAGCAGCTGGTTGAGCCGCCACCGCAGAGATTCGACCCTGTGAAGCAGAAAATATGTTCTTCTTGACCTTCTTGGACCGCTCAATCTTGTATAAATCGTCTCGCTCGGTGATGTTCAGAGGAGGCTCCTCAAAGGATGTTGGCATGACGTTGATGGTATGGGAGTTGCCGAGAGTAATGTTGAAACCTTGCTTAGCTCGTGTGAGGACATAGGCTTTGATGCTATATGTCACTCGCGCCATATCAGGTGCCATATCATCTTTTTCCCAGCCGCCGAGCGTTGGAGGCAGTGCCATGTGTCGTTCCCAGACGTCTTCGGAAGTGGTCTTGTGGGTGCATGCTTTGGAGGAGAGATGAGCTGGGATGTTGAAGATGAAGGGGAATGTATATGTGACGCCAGCTTCAAGGACTTTATTAGGATACTCGTCGATTGGCATCTCTAGGCGGAGGAATCGATGGGATGTCATATGCGTCATGTCAGGACCATCTCTTCGCGTCTCGCTGAGGCCATCGAGAGAAATGTCAAGTCGATCGTAACGAGTGTTTCTAGCAGGTGTGATGTTGACGACGCCAGAGACTTCAGAGTTGGTGGTGTACACCTTTGAGTTGAAGTGGCCATTGATGAGGATTTGTACTTCTGGTTTCTTTGTCATTTTTCCTTTCAGTGTTGATGCGAGTGCATATGCTGAGCCCCAAGGATGAATGCTTCCGTTTCGATGAATGCCGAGATGTTCATACTCTGGGGGAGTAGCAGGCAGTTTTGTGACTTGAACGTCAACAAACGATGGAACCTTGGCTGTCATTGTAGCTGATGCAGAGTTCATAGTCGAAAGCAATCAAATGAAGTTCAGTGAAGCTGATGAGAATTATTGACCAAAATCCAACTCAGCTGACCCCCCAGGATTTATATCTCTGTCTCTCCTCCTCTGCGCCCTGTTGTGATTGACCCATTGACTGATCCATCCATCCATACCATCCCTAGCTCGTTGACATGTTGTAGGGCGCATGTAAAAAAGGTGCCATCCGAGCCGACCCCGGCCTGGAAATAGATCATGGCGTAGTCATTTTTTAAGCGGAATTTAAGCCGTGTAGAGCTAAGCTTATTTTGAGGACGTGCTTACTCCCGTTTATCCGATTGATAAGTTTGAAGAGATATTGATCTTGGGCTTCAGATTTGGGGATTTGGAGATGGACCCACTGGAGATGTTCTGTAGATGTCCACTGGGGATTTACAGCGGGGTCTTGTACGTAAAAATCGAGTGATGAAAGATTTTCTGTGGCCTTCTCTGCCTCTGCCTCTGCTACTGTTTCTCCTATTGTCTCTACCATGGTCAAACTCTTGGTTCTGCCATTCATAGTTTGCACTTGTTTCTCATCTTACATTTGTCAGATTCATCATCATCTATCCCCCGTCTTACGGCTGAATCCGACGTCGGCAGAGATAGCACGTCTTGATAATTCGAGTCACAGCCAGCAAAAAAAGCCACAGATTTACGCGAGACCAGACTATTTCCTCGGGTGACCTCTCCGAGACCATCACGGTAAGTTTTGACGGCATTCTCCATTATTAATCCACCACCTTGTCATGTCGACCGCGCCCTGTGAAGAGTCACTGTCAGGACAAGGTGTAGCGCCCTTCGTGTCAACTATGGCATTGAATGGCAATAGGAATGGCGCAATATTAGTTCAATAGCAATAATTAAATGGCGGTATCAATTCAAAAGCAACATGTAAATGGCGACATCAGTTCCATAGCAACAATTAATAATGCACGTTGTACACGAGCCTCGATGAACCAACCTTAACCTCGATAGCTGAACCTTGCCTGATGCATCTAGCAATGAATTTAAGCAGATTCACGTGCGATGACAAGATGCTATCTTATCTCTTATCTTATCTCCCAAAAATTCCAAAGTTTGCCCCGCGATGAACACCACAGAAATTATCGCCAATCTAAATCCCCAAACACTGGGTAACCATCATCATGTCTTCAGACGCAGCGGCTCACAAGCCTATTCACAGCCTCGTACTTGATACAGGCCCTCTCATCAAGAACGACCCCCCTGCGAATACACTCCGCGCGAAAGCTGAACAACTCTACACCCTCCCCTGCATTATTTCCGAAATTCGAGATGCCGCCACACGTGCACGAGTAGAGACGACTCTTCTACCCTTCATCACCCTACGATCGCCCAACACCGAGAGCATAAAAGTCATTCGAGACTTTGCGAGAAGAACAGGAGATTTGGCGGTTTTGAGCAAGCCCGATATCGACGTGTTGGCGCTCGGGTATGAGTTGGAGTGTGAGCGAAATGGAGGAGATTGGAGACTGAGAAAGACGCCTGGTCAGAAGGGTTTGAATGGAAAGCCAAACAAGCCTGCTGAGGTTGAGAAGACCGAGACCGAGACTGAGAAGGTCGAGGAGACTCTGGAGAAGGCTGTTGACAATCTGACCATCGAGAACCCTGTTGAGCAGGCTACGGTCGGAGAGTCTAGTCAGGCTACAGAGGCAAAGGACACTGTCGCAGAGACTGTCGCTGAGCCAGAGTCCAAGGATGAGTCCACAGAGGTCACCGCAACAAACACGACTGAAGACACTGCGACCGCAGAGACGCAGGCTGGCGAAAAGGCCGACGAAACAATCGAAACCGTTGAAGAAGCATCCGACGGCGACGCCTCCGACGACGAAGGCGGCTGGATCACACCCTCAAACCTCAAGAAGCACCAAGCAGCAGACACCGGAGCGACACCCTCAGCGCCCGTCCAAAAGACCCTCCAAGCCGCAGTCCTCACATCCGACTATGCCATGCAAAACGTCGCTCTCCGAATGAACCTCAACCTCGTCGCACCATCCCTCGCACGAATCACACATCTCAAGAACTGGGTTCTACGCTGCCACGGCTGCTTCAAGATCACAAAAGAGATGAACAAGCAATTCTGTCCTTCCTGCGGCCAACCTACTCTCAACAGAGTGAGCTGTTCTACCGATGAGCACGGCAACTTCAAGATCCATCTCAAAAAGAACTTTCAGTGGAATAATCGTGGCAATGTCTACAGTGTTCCCAAGCCTGTTCACGGCTCTGCGAATGGTCGCCTTCCAAAAAACGCGGGTGGTAAGAATGGATGGGGAAATAATCTCATTCTGGCGGAGGATCAGAAGGAGTTTACACGGGCGGGAGAGGAGCAGAGACGTCAGAGGAAGAAGGACATCATGGATCAGGATTATTTGCCCGATTTATTAACGGGGCATCGTGCAGGAGGCGGTCAAAAGATTCGCGTTGGAGCAGGACGAAATGTAAACTCGAAGAAGAAGCACTAGTAGTTGTATTGAGACTTTTAGTCTAACGCCCAAACTGAACCGTAACGCCCGTCATGTGTATTTATTCGTCCTCTAAGACACGTCAGTGAATAATCGAGAGTGAATGAGAGAGTGAGGGAGCATACTCTGCTGAGTCAAGAGAAGCTCAAATCGTCGCTTGAGAGTAACGCGCTGGCGCGACCACTTGTCATCGGGGGAGAAGCGCGCGGGGTGGGCGGACTTGGTGACTTGGCCTTGAGCGACCTTCTTGAGGGTGTAGAGGCGATTGCCTTGAGCGTCGAGGGTGTACATGAGATGCATGGTGGCGGTTGATGTGATTGATTGAGGTTTTGGTGATGCTGAAGCTTTGCCGTACAAATTGAGCAAAGAATTTTTTGACGGTGCTGGGATCACGTGCAAGGCTTATCGTTATCAGTGACTGGGGGACTGAGTTTGGTGCGAAAATGTGAGTTTGGGGACAAAAATGTGACACGAGCGTGCACTGTCAACAGACTTTACTTTTCACACAGAGTTTTGTCACCCTTGTACGCCTGTTACTGGCTTGATTTAGCGTGCATGCACTGAATTTAGGTTCTGATTATCATTACAGGGCATCACTCAGTGGCTGTCGCAAAAGTTGTCGCAAAATGATCAATTCAAAATTCATGTTCAAAAGCATCTCAAACGCGATCTCAAAGAGTGAAGCTATCTCAAGAACGACAAAGTACATCATGCTCGGAAAAGACAGAATCATCCATCGCATCTTCCAACATTGACATCCAAGTCAATGAAATCACTTGGTAGGACTAATAGGCTCCCCAACACGAGCGCTCTTAGTTCCAGCCCATCCTTCACGTTCGTAAAAACGAAAGACAAGATCGTAGTCCTCGAAATCGTGAACAATACGATCAATGCGTCTGTATCCTCGGACAGGATCAACAAGACGCTTAGCAGCCCAATTGTTGGAGTCATCATCACCCATGCAGTATGGGTTTTGGGCAGCACCCTTTGCTTCAAAAAGAGTGACGCTGAAACGACCTGGCTTGAAGATGTCGACAACATGTTCAATGATCTCAGTCGTGGTACGTCCACTCTGACCCCCAGGGACGTTGGTCTCGAATGAAGCAAAGGAACACTGAGGCTCCGGGGTGACGTGAACTGTAAAGTAATGCTCACCCTTGCCAGCCTCAGGAGGGACGACACCATTAGCCGAGAAGCCGCAGGGACTGAACAGGTATGCGTCGACGCGCGCATCGGGATACTTGCTGGTTGGGTAGACGCTGGAGAGGCCGCAACTCTCCGAGACGACAGTTCCCAATGCGTGACCCTCAGTGGTCAGCGCCTCAATTGAATCAAGCATGGTGTCGTCGTCGTTTGCGAAAACGTCAACCTCGTCAACAGTCTCGGCAAGCCCTCCAAGGCTGTTGATGGCCTCCTTGCGTGCATCCTTGGCCTCTGCAGCCATCTTGTCGCTGGCGACCGCACTCGCGTGCGACAGATAGAACTGCTTGGCGTTTTCCGGATCGAGATCCGTCATGAGGATTTCCAGCGTCTCGTCGTGGTAACTGCTCGGGAGTCCATTGAAGGATGTCCCGACGGGGATCTTGGTGCCTTCGACCTCACCGGGTGTACGAGGGGGCGTGAGGGCTTGCTGGTTGGGTGAGGTGAGGTACAGATACCAGTGATCGCCGTTCATCTTGCCTACCATATAGGCACTACCTCCGTCGAACATGTCGTCGAGATACTTGACCTCTTGCTTCCAGCTGCGGTGAGGGCCTTGCTGCTTCTCGGGGAAGAGAAAGTTTTTGCGACTGTAGAATACTCGGTATGGAGTCGCGGCTGCTTGGATGTCGTCGGCCGAATTCGCATTGTGGAATGGGAATCCGTGTTTGGCGGCGATGTGAAGCATTCGCTGAAGACCAAGAAGAAGGGTAGTGGTTCCGCAAGTCTTGAGGATGATCTTGTGAGGAAAGACAAACATGCTCGACTCGGAGAGAAGATACGCATCCATCATTTCACTCTCAAGAACAGACAAGACCTTGCAATTGACCATATCAAGCATGGGAACCCAGGTATCAGCCGGAACAGCCTTGAGACCATTGACAGGAGCAGTAGGAGGCAGAGTCGTCGGACTAGGAGCGAACCAAACCTCGAGAAGCTTCTCGGGACCTTCAAAAGCGTTGGTCGAGTCGAGGTCAGCGGCTACATCGTGGTTGATTGTCAGATGAGGAGTAGCCGAGGCAGGCGAAAAGGTGCAGTTGTACGGGACGGAGGTCATGGCGGCGGTTGGTCAGTGTTCTTTGCCCGATGGCAGAGTCCGCGGAGCACTAGCTGCCGCTCAAACAGACTATGCGGCGTCTGTTTGAGAGAGTAGGCCCACAGGTACGGGGACTTGTTCAGATGCTGGCGGAGCCAGCAGCAATCGATCGTTCGGGGGGTAACGCCTCGGGGACGTTAGGGGGGTCGCGAGCGGATGAAGTGGTAGAGCTCTTTTGACGGAATTGTGGCAGAAAAGGTTACTTGGGAGATGTGAATCGGTGGCTGTTCGTTGAGGGGGTGCTATCGGGGCCTGAAAAGGTCAGTCTCTGACTGTGATGCTCTGATACGGTGAACTCACTTGGAAGGTCGAGAGAAGAGGAAGCGCAGAAGATCCGTCGGCCGCATAGAAGCCCAGTAAAGGAACCAAGAAAGGTCAGTGACGGTATCGAGAAGAACCGCCGATTGTTTGAGAGATTAGACACGTTTATTCGACATTGAACTTGTAGCCAAGTTTGCGGTCGCGTGAGCAGTGCGAGGCGAAGCGATGAAGAGGGGATAAAAACAGTGACGAGATGGAATACAGGACAACAAAACAGATGGAATACCAGAGAACAAAGTGACTGATGCTTGTTTTGTTTATGCTTGCTACTCTGTCGGTGAGAGAATTTTGGGTCTCTTTGACAAGAAGTGGGAGGGGTTGGGGTTTATTTTTTACAAGCAGACGAACAAATTTCTCTCTTTGCATTGGATCCCGATCCAATGTGCTAAGGTCTCAATAAGGCGGTGCTAACTATTTCCCTCCCCCCCCGGCCCAACCTAAACAGAGCTGTAAGGTACAGTTAAGTGGGAGCTACGTAGTGCGACTCGTCAAATCCTGCCCAATACCAGGTCATTGTACATGGTTGCGACCACGGGGAAGTAGAGCGTGTCCCCGGCTTCTGGGCCGAGAACTGCAGGTTTTTTTACGAAAAATTCCACACCCGTGCTGAGCTTTTTTAGGAGCGAGGAGGGTGATTTTTACTGGGTTGGCGGGCTGGGTTTGGTGGGGCAGGGCTTGGGAGATCCTTGTCATGGCCACACGAGTTTCGTCATTGTAACTTTCTTGGAAGAGGAAGACGCAGAAGAGGATGTGAGTCTGCAGTGAGCCAATTATGGATGGGTTCGTAAATGCATGTGCCTGAGTGAGTCAATGCCGATGATGCAGTTAGACACAGACATTTATATCTTGTACTTTGTTTCTCCCTCCGGGGGCTCCTAGCGGAGGGCTCTTCCTCGCTGCGCTCGCGTAAAACGGTCAAGTTGAATGAGTAACTGCCTGATGTGAGTGGATCAATTAGCCACGTTTGTCATGACCTTTTCTGTAATATCTCCAAATACATGAAACAGTGAACAATCCCGGTACTTATCAACCAAACCCTCCCCCTCACCGTTTGTCCCCGAAATATCCTTCCCATTCACCGTCGTACCAGACGGGTATGTCGGTCGTCTACCTTCCTCAACCAGAGAAATGAACTGCGCATCCATAGGAACACTACCCAAAAACGGCACCTTAAACTCCTCCGCCATGCTCTTCCCTCCCCCAGACCCGAATATGTCTGTGCACTCGGAGCAGTGCGGACACACGTAGCCGCTCATGTTTTCCACGACTCCCAATACCCGTATGTTGGTCTTGGTGCAGAAGTTGAGTTCTTTTCGTACATCTGCTGTCGCTACGGCTTGGGGTGTTGTGACTACCACTGCGCCCGCGACTTGGCCCGGCTGTGCGTCTTTTTGGAGCGTTTCGGCGAGGGATATATGTTCGTCGCTTGTTCCGGGTGGTGTGTCGATGAGTAGAAAGTCGGTCTCGTCCCAGAGTACGTCTTTGAGGAATTGTCGGATCATTGCTGTTTTCTTTGGTCCTCTCCAAACAACGGCATCGCCTCGCTTCGGGAGCAGAAAGCCTAGACTCATCGCGTGTAGAGACCCAAGGCCTTTGGATGAATCTCCTTCATGTACTAATACTGGCGCCCATCCTCCTGGTACTTGTGTGACTTTTGACTCTTCGATTGAGAGCATGCGCGGGATTGAAGGGCCGGTTAAATCGACGTCGAGAACGCCGACAGAGTGACCGGCTGAAGCGAGCGATAGTGCTAATTGTGTTGTGACTGAGGATTTGCCTACTCCTCCTTTGCCTGAGAGGACCTGTTTGGTGAGTAACAGCCAGCGAGCGGCGTAGGGTAACATACCAGGATGATGTGTTTGACCTTTGTGAGGCCCATCGTGAAGATGCAAATGAATGTGAATGAATCGCGTCGGATGGGTCGTAGATAATGTGTCGCTGATGAAGGAATCGGAGGTTAATGAGCTTTGCGCGTGGTCGTGAAAATGAAGCGTTTGTTGTAAATCTTCACGTTGATCGCCTCTGATTTGAAAGCTATTTACTAAGCCGATTAAAACATTGGCCGGACCGGCGATGAGGGGCATTCACCCCGCTATCGATAAGAGAAAACTCCGTCATCGGTCAAACTCAAAATTTAGACCAAAGATCATCACTGACATCACAGATCTCGATGACAAGTCCATACACATCTTACCAGTATGCAATAATTATGAAGCATAAAGTATTTATTCTTATCGCGAACTATGAAAGCACAAAACATCTATTATCTTATCGCTAGGGTATCTTATCTTCAGTATCATGAAGCCACTTTTCCGACCATGACACCAAACCATGCCCATCCCATTCCTCCTTTTCCGTTGAATGTCCACCGCCATTATCTATATCAAAACTCCCATGCAAAGCAAACACATAAACCCAAGCAAAAAAACCCAAATAATGCCTGCTAGTTCAGGCGACAACAACGCATAAAGTCAAAGCGCTTCTCCCTTGTCTTGGCGTGCTTTGACGCTCAAAATTATCTCGTCCCCTGTCGGCCGTTGGATGCCTCAGCTTTGCAAGGTGCGAAACAGATTATCTCAGTTACCCTTGCGGAAAGCCGGTGATGCTGATGGTGGTACTTGTGCGGGAGAGTCCATCAGAAACTGAATACTCTCGCGTTTGCACATGACGATGGGCTTCTTCTGTGCACAGTATCCCAAGAGTTCAGCGTGCTCAGGTAAGGTTTCGGGCACAGCATCTGTGTATCGAATGATGGGACCTCCGTCAAATGTAAGCCCGATAACTTGTGCTTTGTATTCAATGTCCTCTTCCTCATCGGGATTGGCCGCAATTGTGTTACTGTTTGTGTTAGCTAAACATGCTGAGTAACGGTAAGGGTACTCACGCTTGACTCATTGGTGGCCCAAATTCAAAGTCCTTCTTCTGGCGACGGCTTTTAATTCGCTTCTTTGTGCAATCGTGGAAGAGATGAAGAAATCCGGCAATCACAAGAACGGGTGTACCTAATGCAAGTGCCCATGGTCTGAACCGTCAGCGGCTGAGTGTAACATGATAGACGAGACTTACGGATGCTGTCTTCCACGAAGGGTATGTGCCATGGCAAGAATGATTCCAATCATGGCAATCAATGAACCAACTTGGATCATGGTCCAGGTAGACCAGTAGAGTGAGATGAGGTCTTCACCGTCACAAAATTGAAGCGCTAGAATGGAGTACGCTTCCATGACGACAATGACTGTTGAGACAGAAACACATCCAAGACACATGGCAACCGACTGCCGTATTCGCTTCGTTCGTGCTTTGGGATTATGAGCAAGCTTCTCCATAGCTGCTTGGCCACTGTTCTTGTTAGACCGAACCATTCAAATCATCCGAACGTCAAACTCACCGGATATATGTCCATGAAGCGATAAACAAGACCAGCAAGTTGGACACAAACATGGTCCAGTAGATAATCTTGAACTGCCATCGCACCATATGAGAAGCAAAGTGAGCATACTTCACACACAGCTCGGGGTCAGGTTCTTGTCGTCCAAATAATGAAGCCATCTTGTTTGTAGAGATGAAATAACAAAATCTTATGAAAACCGGAGGAGGGAGACATCCTTATACTTGTGCACAGCCCTGATTCACCAAGCCATGCCTTTGTGATATGGAGTACAGACCCGCTATCTCTGAATCTATTCAAATGTGACGCGCAATTCCTTTCTTGGTGTTCCTTGCCAAGCTTACCCAAGAACGGCGATCCCTTATTGAGCCTCTGTCAGTGAGATCCCGTCTTGGCCTGAATAGGGGAAGTTGGGAAACATTCGGGCTTAGACACGAGGCCGATTACCCCCTCTGATTGGACTGTTGAGATCTGGTTTGTGAGATCGGGCACCTATCTACAAGGTACTCCCTGCCGAGCTTAGCTTGCGACATCTTTTTTGCTTGTTTGTGATATGGTGCTGGCTTTTGCCAAGGGCGAGGCGATATTACAACGGGTCATTGAGGCTGTGAGCACGCTTATTGTGTGGATCCCTCGTCCCGTGCCAAGTCGGGGCTTGTCTCCCGTCATGACTCCGGAGCCGTAATCTTGAGGGGAGGCCTTCGGAACATGTCTGTGTCCAAGTCTGGGGTTTCAGATCCCTGCCATAACAGCCTGATAACAACCCAACCGTTCGGTTGAGCCTAGTAATTAAACTATCTGTTACCCTTGCGTAGTATTTCTTTTTTGCAAATTTTCACATGTGAAGGAGGAATCGTCTGTGAAACATTGTGCAATCTTTGTCATTTGTGTCACAGACATTTCCTTGATTACCCTTTTGGCCAAGTAAGCCTTTCCCGCCCGCAAGTGTGGATCACGGCACTTGACCGCCACAGGGGAATCTACTTCAGCTATCTAGATCTAGCCTTAGAATGAAATTCCGTGAGTGGTTGGCTTAATGATCGACACCTGATCTACACTCCAGTTCTCGAGCCTCCTCATTCGCATCTTGGCACCTTTCTATCTCATCTTGCGTCCTCAGCCTCCGCATCTTGCAATCAATTATCGCCAAGGTTCAACGGATATCCAGGCTACCTACATGTACAACGTGCCGCGTAATCGGAGTCCGAAATGGAAACATGAGGCTTCCTGCAGTTTCATGTCCTCGTGGATAATAAGCGTAAAACCAACCTTATCAATTGTGTAACTAACGGTGGTGATATGGTATGTGAATGCTAGACTTGGCGTGCTTATCAGGATCGTCGTCGCTGTGACGAGTCAACAATGTCGATCCTTTTTAGTGACCGTGGCTGAGTGGGAGAGCTGCTTGACTCATTGACGCGTATGAGACATTGACAAAGGGAATGATTAAGCTTATCTGAGTTATCGACGCACGTCATGGGAGAAAAAGTTCCGATCCGCGATGGCTACAGATCTACACTGTGGAGGTTAGCACGATTCGCGTGGAGGCTACAGCCTAATCCACGGTTACAAGCCGCAGTGATGCTAACGTATGATTGCACAAACTCGGCGCAGCTATGAATTCGCGTATCTGTAACGATAAGCAGAATCTCGACGTGATACAACGTGAGCCAGCGTCACCGTGATCCCTATGGCCACGCAGGGATTACTGGATTGGGAAACATGTCCAGATCTGGATGTAACCAATTCATCATTGGCCAACCTTGTTCTAAGCTTAAATCAGGGAAACATCGAGGAAGGAGCACCTGCCAAGAACGTACCCGCGGGTATTCAACTGAACCATGATCGTCAATGTTTGATGGATGAAGCAATTTGAGGGTCCAGCGTGGCTTGGCTGTGGGGATAGAACTGGAATACCCCAGTGATCTGCCAACTAGGTTGGGGAATGTCCTTTGGGAGATGCAGAACGATTAAGCCAAGGAATGCTAACAAAGGGTCTTTACTAAATGGCATTGTTGAGTGGTTGTCAATGCTGCTTGGTCGGATTACTGTCCGAATGTCGGATAAGAGCTCGGAAATACGATTTGGTGCCGATTGGTCACTACAAGATATCTCGACGGGTAGATTGACTATCGACTTACGCCTCTGACGGCAGTCAATCGGCAGTGACATCGATAACGACCGTGCCGACGCCAGTGCCGAAAGCTTGACTTGGAATTCGAGTTAGAATTGCCGTTGGGACTTCGGAGGCATCACTATCCGGAACTCTGTCTGGGGATTGCCGTTCCATCCCGCTCTGACGACAACGAATGACGTTGGCAAGACTCCATTGATCTCCATACAATTGGTAGAAAAGCGTGAAGAGAAACAATAAAATTGGACCCATAGAGCTCGTAAAACTGCCACTCACGCTAGCCGTCGTAATAGAGATGATCTACAACTCTATCTGCCTAGAAAAACCCCAGAATTTAGCAGCTAAATTGTGTGATGATTGATTCATTGATTTGCAGACATTTTCAAGTCCGGTAAATCACTCCCGATAATGGCAAACAGCTTCGAAACTGTTGAGACGTTGAATGATGTCAATGTGGAGGCTGGGTTTTGTGGCTGAAGCTTATCTATAAGCTCGAGGTTGATCAGCACAACCCAGATAAGTTGAGACCCTGTTCCAAGATCATTGCCCCTCGAGATGAAATGAGGATCGCTAGGATTAAGGCAATATCGAGAGCAGGATTCTCTGCCATTTTGTGTACAAGTGCCTGAAGTACGACGAAGTTCGAATGCCGACATTATCCACGATCACTGTCTTTTGCATGTTTGATGTCCCTTGTTCTTGAGAAAATCAATGAAACCATCAGGGTTTAGCAAACCGTCTTCCATATTCCTATCAGTTATGTCCCTCCGGGGGCTCCTAGCGGAGGGCTCTTCCTCGCTGCGCTCGTATGTTGCACAGGATTACTCCGCCTGGACGTTCTACCTCCGAACGAATCGTTAGACCATAACTGATATCGCGAGCAACAAAAGCAGCTCATTTATCCTTTCCTCGGATCTCAAAAATCAAGACTCATGAGGCCCAAGCAGCGGAATTTGACAGTAAGGTTGGGGGCAGCCCTTGTTTGGGTTATCATACTTAGAACACTCAATCAAGAGACATATTTAGTTTTCTGGATCCGTTGAATTTCAGAGATCCCAGCCAGCTTCACCAGTCCATCCACATTTCGATGCCCAATCGCGGCGTTGAAACATGATTCGAGCCGTGAGGACCTGATCGAGGACAACAGCGATCGCTATTCTAGTGCATACAAACCATTTCCTTGCCTAGAGCACTCAAGAAGTCGTTTTTATACTATCATTACCCTATTGCAGTCTCGTCAATGAACCGTAGTCATCACCATTAGAGGTCAGATAGAAATCATAAAGCAATCCTTCAGCCTTTGCATTAGACGTAAGCAGCGTCACATGCTCGAATTCGATATGAGAACAAATTCCCTTATCGTTGGCTTCCATATCTGTCGCCAATTCTAGAAACAATCCCGATTATCCAAGGATGACGTGTAAGCTAGAACAATTCGAGGCTGGTCGCCGGTAGTTCGAGTTTCCGACGGCAAGCAATTCTCCCGTTTCAAAAATCGGATGAATTCAGCTTCCGGGGCATCTCTGATTGGCCTGATTTTGATGCGACAGGCATTGAAACTTTGGCGGCCGACTTGACGTCGTAGCGAGTTTGACCCAGTGAGACGGGGCTGTGTTGAAACGCAATTGAAGCATGTGATGAGACGAGAGATTGGGTATTTATATAGAGAGAATTCTCAAAGAGAGGTGGTAGATAATTGCAGATCAAAATGGAACCAATTTCAAAGACTCAGAGAACTATTCACGATGAATCCAAGTCAATGGGGAGACGCTTCGTTGACCTTGCCAAGGTATGGATCGATTCAACAGCCACGATCCTCGCTAACGGTTTAGTTTTTGTCATCGTTAAAAAGTGATTTAGATCTCGCAAATGTCACAGCTCCGCCATTCTTTCTAGCACCATCTTCAGTTGTTGAGAACCCCGGAAGTTGGGCAAAGAAACCCCTACTCTTCACAGCACCTACAAAAGAACTCGACCCAGCGAAACGAAGTCTTTCTGTGCTGCAATTATTCTTGGCTGGCCTCCGAAGTCAATTGTATGTTGCAGGTGCTCCAAATGTCAGCATCAAGAAACCTCTCAATGCTTTTCTGGGTGAACTCTTCCTTGCTTCTTGGAGTGAGGGAAACAGTGACACCAAGTTGGTAGTTGAGCAGGTTAGCCATCATCCGCCGATTACTGCGATGCATATTTCTGCAGATGGCATAACAGCAGATGGTTATGGACGAGTCGAGATGACGTTTAACGGGAACATCAACATTCGGCAAATGGGACACGCTATTATACACCTCGACAAGTTTGACGAGGATTACCTGGTTCCTCTGACCGATGTCACTGTGCGTGGCTTTTTATCGGCATGCCTTTACCCAGAGATTATCGGCACTTACACAATCGTCTCTAGCTCCGGATATGTCTCGGAAATTGACTTTTCTGGCGCTGGTATCTTCCGAGGCAAGCGAAATTGCTTCGAGGCGAGGGTGTATCACAAAGATGAGCCCAAGAAGCATTGCTATAAGCTTTCAGGAGTCTGGAGCGAGGGATGGAAGATTACAGACAGCAAAGGAAAGCTGTTGGAAACATACACCGTCGACCCTGAGACATCTGCAGACATGCATATCGACCCAGTGGAGGAACAAGATCCCCGAGAGTCAAGAAGAGCATGGGGAGAAGTCATATCGGCTCTGGAGCAGGGCAATTACCGGGATGCGTCTCACGCGAAGCATGAGGTTGAAGAGGCACAACGGCAAAAGAGGAGAGATGAGAAGCTGCATGGAAAGACGTGGGAGCCGTTATTGTTCCGGAGTCTACCGGGTGATGAGCATAAAGCCTTTCATCAATTGGCTCAAGGGACTAAATGGAAGCTTCACGATCACGAGACAAAGGGAGTTTGGAGGGTTGATGATGATGCCTTGCAGAGGATGCGAAAAGAGGATGGGCAGATTACAATTTGATGACATAGGTTGCTTATAAATAATTCCGCAAGCGTAAATAGACATCACAATATATTCATCTTAATACAGAATGATTAAATAAACAGGTAGCGTTCTATCCAGCCTATAGAAGTACTGGAACCGGGTGACTCTTGAGGCTTACTCCGCTGTGTAACTACCGTGGCAGTCGAATCAACTAGAGAAGGAAATAAGAACCCTGACCTCTTCCGTACGGTTGAACTGCTCGTAGTATTCGGGCGCATCCTCAATGTCAATCGCTGCCGTCGTTATAAAGCTCGTATTTGCGACGCCACTTGAGATTAGGCTGCGGCGCGATCCGATACGGCTGCACAATACCAGCCTGAAGCCGAAGCAACTTGGTCCAGAAGCTCGTGGCAGGAAAAGTAATGTCAGCGCTGAGCTGCGGATGGCCCAGAGCGGCTTGAGTCCCAGGCGTATACGCATGCACGCCAATCTGGCCCAGTCCTCCCTCAAAGCCCGTCACATTTACCATCTGCCGAATGATGATGGATGGTTCAAACGAGAGGCTGCTGTTGAGAGCTTCTAGACCAACGCAGTCCACAGCTCGCTCCACACCAGCCGGTTTAAGCTTCTGGATCTCAGCGACGGGGTCGGATTTCGCAAAGTTGATGGGTACGGCTCCGATGGACTTGGCGACATCGAGACGTTCCTGGACATGATCTACCGTGTAGACGCGAGAGGCGCCACGGAGTAGAGCGCTGTATGTTGCCATTAGACCAACAGGACCTGCACCAAAGACGGCAACTCAATCACCTGGTTCGAAGCCAGACCAGGTGATTGCTGTCCATCCAGTAGAAAAGATGTCTCCTGTCATGAGGTAACTCTGCTCCAGCGACTCATTGGTCTCGTTACGGTGGATGGGGAGGCGGAACAGATTGGCATCGGCAGCATTGACGATAGCATACTCCGCTAGATACGATATCAGCATCTAAACATTCAGTGAGGCGATGCCATACCTTGAAGGCCTGATACACCCAGAGATTGCACCCCGCCTCCATAGGATACAGGAAACGTAGGCTGCATCTCCAGCTGTCCGTGGTGAAAGTTGTCAGGGATGACGACGTAGTCTCCGATCGAGAGGCCAGAAACGCCACTGCCCGTCTGTACAACGTAGCCGATACACTCGTGCCCAAGAACATAAGGGTCCTGGTCTGTAGAGAATCCTCGATAGGCATAAAGATCTGAACCACATATACCAGATGTGGTCAACTTGACGATGGCCTCAGTTGGAGAGACGAGCTTTGGAACTGCAACATCTTGAACGGTGACGTTGTATAGGCCTGTGAGCAAGAGAGCTCGCATAGTGGCGGGAAGAGTAAGGTTGGCTACCATGATGGAATTCTAATAAAGGCCTATTGCTGTGAAGTGTATGACTTGAATCAGGAGTGCAATGCAGAGCAGTGAGGGCACTTATATGCTGAATATTTCCCTGTCCTTTCATTTCTGTAGGAGGCCGAGTCGTTGCGCCTGGTATAGCATCCGCAGAGTGCGGGAAAGGCGGCCGAAGTCATATCCGGGGGATCCGATATGAAAAGCTACGGTGTAGCAATCTATCGTATCTCCGGTGCGGAGATTAGAATATAACTCGCGCGTTAGGAGGTGGCTGAGAATCGCGAGTCTTGAGGTTACGTGGAACGGTGATCTATTTGCTACCAGAGCGATCTCACCTCTCGTCATTTTAGGTCCCTACAGTGAGGAGTTGTCTGCAATAGATAGTGTATTGGTTTAATTCAATGAAACAAGCCAAATCTGGCTTGATGTATACGTTCTTAGATCCCCAGGGGGGAAATCGAACGCATGCCCGAGGAAATAGATCATCAATTGTGTAGTTGGCAGTTCATATTCGCTGCAATGAACCGAGTTAGTGGGAAAGTTGATAGCTTCGGACGGTTAATACACTTCGATTACAATGATGTCAACCAGCCTGACTCATCGGCTATTGAGAGCACCATCGATAGTTGTCCATGTATGCTCAACAAGACAATCCCTTTGGCTCTGGCTCCAGACAGCCTTGTCCTTGATGACACTCCCATCGCTATCGATATTACTCCAAAAGTACCCTTCCCTCTCTCGTTCACCCGTGACCTTGTCCAGATTCCCCAACAGAAGCTGAGCGCAGGTCTCGGGCTTCACAGCGATCAACGGGCCAACCACCTTGACACCTGCTCTCATATACCACGGCCACGCTCTTGTAAGGCCAGTCAAGACTCCTCCCGGATACACATGCGCATAGTGCCGTTTGTCGTCCCCCTTCTGTATCGCGGCGTAATGTTGGACCATAATGTCGAGCATAGTCGCACACTGCTGAGCAGCCGTGCTCATAGAGTAGCTTGTTTCGAGGTCGAGATCGTTCCAGTTTATATGAGCCGGAGACCCTTCCCTTCCATTCAAGATGAACAGGACCTTTGCATCTTGTGTAAGAACCGGGGTCAGTTCACGCACAATGAGTTGCCGACCGTAATAGTGAAGCGCCATCTTGCGGTCAATGCCCTCGTTGGTCTCATCGCGGCCCGCAAAGTTTGAAGTTCCTTGCGACAATATGAGCAAGCCAATTTGACCCCCGGCGAGAGTGTCTTTGAAGTTGTCTGCCCATTGCTTGATTCCGCGCATTGAAGTAGCTTCAATTGGTGAAAACTCAATGTTTGATGGTAGGTTGGCGGGTTTGATACGACCACAGATAGTGACGACAACCTCGGGGGTTGCAGCAACGTGGCGGGCCAGAGCTAGGCCAATTCCACTTGTGCCACCGACAACTAATGTACTGAGTGCCATTGCTGTGAATAGCTTGCGCGTTGAATTGGAACAATCAGATTGTGCTGAAGTTTGTTAATGCTTTTGTCAGAGCATCAGCTGAGGGCCAACGTTTAATAGTAATGCAATGGCTAATTAGACAAAGATAGCGAATTTATGAGGTAACACTGGGCTTAGTTAGTCCGCACTTTGCTGTTCAGTACAAAGAATGCGGCCGCAATGCCCGATCGCAACCCCACCGCTCAGACGCGAGTTGCGCCTCGAGCAAGCCTTTGCAGTCCAGTTAAACAGCGGCAGCTCCGCATCCAATCGGAATGACATCGAGAAGCGACCTTGGCTTCTCTCATAGAATCGGAATTCTTCAATTGACCGTGGCTCCTCTCCCCAAAGTTTGAAACGTCGCTCACGCATCACGGCAGCTCCGACGACCGCATTAAGCACTGGAGTTTGAAGTACTGGATCTTTACTTCGGTCTCTAATTATGTCATTCAATCATCTGGGATCAAAAGCCGTGTAAAATGTGTCCATTAAACGTCAAGGTCCCAACCTGTCAACTCGCGACATGTTATACGCGAGCGCAGCGAGGAAGAGCCCTCCGCTAGGAGCCCCCGGAGGGAACAACAACTTGAATACCCTCTGAGTGACGCGACGAAGCGACACTTCAATTGCTATAACAATTGCGCAACTACATGCACAGCTTCACCTGTTCCATGGTCTAATCCCAAAACTTGCTCCCGAGATCTGGCTCTACAAAGTCTTTTCGAATCTTCTCGACCTCCCCAAAGGGAGATACTTCACAGTCAGTCGACGTTATGAAAGACAAAAAGGTCACTTACCCCATCCGCCGTTGTTTTCTTCAGTGATGGTATCACTCAAACCTGCAAAGAGCTCAGTGTAGGCACCATTAATGGGATCCGATGAGATGAGTTTCTGGGTGAGTCAGCACAGTTATCAATAGTGATGCCGGATGAGACTAACAAACATGGCGAGTTCCATCTTAGACATGTTCTGCTGAAGGTTGGTGACAAAATTGCCAGGGTTGAGGGCCTACACGGTTAGAAGAGTTCGATCGGCGGAACGGCACTTACAAGACTGATGATGCCGGTGCCCTTGGTTCTTCTCGCAAACTCGGCTGAGTGTACAACACTGGCAGCTTTACTGCGCGAGTACTTCATCCACGCACCCTCCTCGCGGTGGTAATCCATATTCGTCAGATCTACTGCCGGATTAGGTGCAGCATCAGCAGCGCTAGAAGCGACCCAGACAACGCGGATAGAGTTCTTAGGCGCTGATGTAGCGGCAGCTTCAAGTGCTGGGCGAAGTAAAAGGGTGAACAGGAAATGAGCAATATTGTTTACACCGTACTGCAGTTCGTAGCCCTGTTTTGTCATGGAGCCCTCAGGTGGTATCATGACGCCTGCGTTGTTCCATAGGACATCTAGCCGGCTTTCCTTTTCTAAGAAGCGATCGGCAGCTGGTTTGATTGTTGACAGGTCATCGAGCTCGAGGTGGAGGAAGTGGAGTTCGCCAGTTGAGGAGGGATGCGCCGATTTGATCTCTCGGATCACTTCTTCGGTCTTGGATTGGGATCGTGCAGCAAGGTAGACTTTGCCGTTGTGTTGATAGAGTATGTCGACGAGAAGCTTGCCTAGTCCACCTGACGCGCCCGTGACGAGGAAAACCTGTACTGATCAGTGTCTGCTGGAGGATGGCATGGGGATTATACCTTGCCCTTCTGATCGGGGAGATTCTTTTCTGTCAGGGGTGGCTTGTTAGGCACCACTGTGCTACAGCGCATTCCAAGGTTCAGACTCATTTTAACGGTAGATATGAAGATGTCGATGTCAAGATCAAGACGCTGAGGATATGTTCTCAGAGCAGGAGACAGCTGGTTCAAATACAATCTGGGCAACACGATTTCAGCTGAAGTGGCGTTCTTTCTACCCAAGTTTAGTGGTCTAACCAGTTGAAGATCAAGGTTTGAGCCCTTGAACCTCGAATGCGGCGCACTGGGGCCGCGATCACTAGTGCCAGTGGGAAATGCGGCCGCACATGGGGAGCCAGCAATTCACTGAACTTAGCCCAGAGCAGGATGCAACGCTTGAAATTTGTCTTGTAAAAATTTCGTTTCTCTTACCTTATGACTTTATCGCCAATTTCTCTGTGCTGATTTAAGTTATCTGCCACAATTGGCAGAGTGGCTTAGATGTATGCTGCGGGATATTGAACTCGCCGACTAAATGAAATGAATCTCAACTACAAATCACACTTTAGAAAGAACGAGGATGCACAAATCGAAAACACGAGGTATAACCTCTTTATTACTGTAATAAACATGAATGAGTACGATTCATGAAGCTCACGTGGCTCTCTTGGACCTTTACAATTAGTAGGCATGAAGGTCACTATATTATCAACGTAGCAACAAAGGGCATATTACAAGTTCAAACTTCAGTCTCAGACTCCATAGACATAGTACTACAAACAACCCCTTAGAGCTTCTCACCCTCAAGCTCCTTCTCCGTCCAGTCCCATAACTTGGCAGCGAGCGCACTGTCATTGGTATGCGGCCTACCCAGTCCTGTTCGACCGATAGGTTCATAGTACGTGCCCGAGACGACATCCTTAGACGTCGAGGCCCACAGCTGGTTCAGCGTGCCTGTAGGAACATTTACACCGATGAAGAGAGTTGTCACCTTCCACGCTAGGCGCATTATCCAGCTGCTGTCGCTCATGGTGTTGGCTAGGTTGGTGGTCACCAGACCGGGCTGAAGCGAGGCAGTCGTGAGCTGGGGATAGCGTCTGGCAAGTTCTTTGGCGAACAAGGCATTGGCGAGTTTACTTTGTCCATAGCGTGTAATGGTGCCCATTTGTAGAGCCTGGGACTTGAGCGTGTCGAACTTGATGCCCTCGGGGGGTGCATACTGATGGGCAGATGAAGCAAGAACGGTAACGCGGACATCATTGCCCTTGTCAGCGGTTCGGAGGAGTGTTGGGAGGAGGAACTTGGCCAGAAGTGCGTGACCCATGTGATTCGTGCCGAATTGTATCTCATACCCATCGTCGGTTGTCCCAGGCGGCACAGACATGATGCCTCCGTTTAGCAGGAGGATATCAAGACGATTAGATTCCTGCGTGAACACCTTGGCTGCCTCGCAAATCGACTTGAAAGAAGCGAGATCTATCTTGGCGAATTTGATTGGGGCATTGGGGACCTGAGCTTTGATGTCGCTGATGACTTCCTTGGCCTTTGCTTCGGAGCGGGCTCCTAGCCAGATCTCTTTGGGGTCATGCTTGGCAAACTGGAGAACTGATTCCTTTCCAAGACCGCTGTTTCCGCCGGTCACAAGGATGACTTTGTCTTTCAGTGAAGGGATGTCGGTGTCGGGATTGAACTTGACGCTTTTGCTTCCTGCGGAGCCCATTAGTGCGGTGAAGAATAGGGGTGTAGACATAGATGAAGTGTAGTGTTCTCAAGGGACTGGAGATTTGTAAAGGTTAATTGTAGATAGAGTATGCTGACTGAGAGACGATTTGGCTGGCATTGCCGATCTTAAGTACTCTGTCTTGGCCTCATATCATCGCGACGACTACAGTTACAACCGCTCTTAAAGTGTCTTAGATCCAAGCCCGCCAATACTCCGTAAAGTCCGCACTAATCAAGTCGTAGTTTGGTGCGGTGCAGCGACCCTTGCGCACTATGGAGACTTGACTGTGATGGGTATGGTATGAGCGGCCGCAGTATCCGAGACCTTGGAATGTTTGAGCGTTTATTGCCTGGGCTCAGGGAGGAAGAATACTCAAGACTTGAAAAGAGGGTGCTAAAATAAACTTAGTAAATAGTAGCCTAAATTTAGACTAGACTTATCTAAATATCTTTTATCGTTCAGGGTCAAGGCCCTGAGTTTTCTTTTCTCCTCTAGCCTGGGCAGTCTACTCTTAGTGCAGATTGAGGGACTTGGCCTCAAGTGAATCGCGGCCGCACTGACCGCACCAAGAGTTGACCCTATGAACTCTGCTTCATCGTTGTGAGTTTTGACCATGCATCGGACTTATCGGGGAATGCAGAAGGGCAATTGGTCCATGGCCAAAGCAGCTTAGCTCAATTCGAATTGCTAGTAACCCCTACGCTACCTGAAGCAATCCCATGGCAACCGTCAGTAGGGCCGCGAAAAGAAAAGTAGGGATATAGGCATTCTGTAGATCCGTCTTGTTAATAAAGACCAGCCAGAAAACCACAAAGATTCCACCCAAAATAATGCAGAAACACAGCCACGCGAGAAACCTCCGCTGAGAAAACCCCATCTTGGCATGTAATCCCCAGCCAGGCTCTGATATTCTCTTTGAAAAAGGGGGAGGGTTTCTCTTTTTGGGAAGCATATCGATAATGGTTGTTTCTCCTCTACCCTTTTTCGGATCACGCAATCCAAATACCATCTGCAATCCAGCTGCCCTCATGTGAAAGTCGTGAGGCAAAGGAACGGAATGGTTGTAGAATGGAGTAGCAGGAGGAGGAAGTTCTTTCTGAATAGGATTGACCTGGTCTTTGTTCTCCCAGATCACAAGGAACTTCCAAATCAGTACAGATCGTGAAATGAAGGCATTTCTGCTCTTACCTGAACAAAATCAATTGCGGTACAGCGCTTCCACGAGAAGAGTCGACGAATCCAGCCCTCTGTACTGCCAATGGCCTTGTTGACTTGACGAAACAGTTGTTCGTCATCGAGCTTCTCGGCATTCTGAATGGGGGAGAGATATATCTCTGTTGGCTCTGTAAAGTTCCTCTCGATGCACCAGTAAATGTCCTTCGTATCTACAGATGTTTGTACTGCTGGGGGAAAGTTGGCTGTCAAGACATTGGTGCCCAGAGAGGATTGAGATGGTTGTCCGAGATTGGCCTGTTGCATTGAAGAACCTGTCCAAGCAGCTTGCTATACCTTGAGACCTTGTTGTGTCAAAGGGAGAAGGGGAACATTATTGGTGATCACAGGGAAGCAAGTTGCTTTATAGCGATCAAATTGATCCCGAGAAAGAGCTAGAGATAAGTCGACTCCGTGCCACTGGGATGCGTCAGTGTCAACAAGGCTTTCCGAAAGACGTTTTGGACTTACCTTCCAAGTGGCTATGTAATCACCAGCACCAACCTTGGGTAGTGGTTGTTGTAATGGAGCCCAATCTATTGGCCGACGAGTCAACTCCTCAATTTTCAGTCTGAATGAATCGAGACACGAGCGTGCGAACCGATCCGCTGGAACGAACCGAACCATTCTTACTCCGTCATTATAGCTGATGTTCGGGAAGTTGTTCTGCAACGCATTAGCTATGAAGCAGCGACTGATAGCAAACACACCTCTGCCAGATTCTCACAAACGTCAGCTATAGTAGGCCTCAACGCTGATTTGGCGAGCATGACACTGATGACGGATTGCAGCATCTCGGCTCGATAATCTTTGTGCGCCATCCGGTCAATAAACTCGAGAACTTGAGACTTAACCTTCTCGCCATCATCAAAACGAGTGTCGTTAATTACGTCAGAAGAAATTTTGTCTTCCGTAGTTGTAATGTGGTTGCGAAATGCCTCTACACCAGAGGAACCTCCACCGACTAGATATGCAAGCATCTCTGTAAAGACACACCCCAATTTCCATATATCATTAGCCATCAAATCTGATGAAGAAGGGATACTGATTCTCGCGCTTGGTTCAGTTAAACCCGCCATTGGAGAGACTTTTCGGACTTCTGGGGAGTCATAGAGCCAAGCTGATTGACGAGCTCGACTTCCTTGCTCCCAGGTTCTGGCTCTAGACAGGTCTACAGATAGACCAAAGTCTGTAAGCTTTAGGGAAATGCCTGCACCAGAAGGGTCTTCGTAGATCAAGATATTGGACGGTTTGATGTCGCGATGAGCCATATGGGCGGAGTCATGAAGGTAAGCAACGGCACTTGAGAGTCCAGAAAACTGCTCCCAGAGGGAATCAAGGTTTCGGTTTCGAAGGGGAACCGGAACAACAGAATCGCGAAAGAGACGCTTCAAGTTGGAAAGAGCCAGTGGAAACACAAAGCTGAAACGCTGCTTTGTATCTATCTCCTCTCTCAAGACAGAGAGTGTTTCTATCAGATGAGGGTGATTCAAGCTCTTTAGACGCTTCAAGGACAAGTATTCGGCCCAGAATTGCTCTGCACTTGTGGATTCATGTAGACGTTTAACCGCACACTAGAGCGTTAGATGCAGCGGCCTTGAACAATGGTAGGCATACCTTTCTAACGCCGCCTTTTGAATGGGAAAGATGATCGTTTAGCGACAGGCGAGTCTTTATTCCGAATACCTTGGAGGTCTCGCCGCTTCCGACTGGTCTTCCATGCAAGCCTTTCAAGGTTCTTCCTACCCCGTCTGTTTCATTTCCAACGACTACCAAGTGTTGACCCAGTGTCGTGTCCGATTTGGGCTCTAGCAAAGGGACCATCTGTGTTAATGAATCGAACAAAGGAATCCGATTAGTATCGGGGATATCAGGATCTTCCGTTGAAGGCTTGGGCGAAGACTGGCCAGGAGATGAGCTTTCTTTTCCAAACCTTCTGACCACTCTGTTCTCCTCAAGTATCCGCCGGTATCGACTCGCTTTGCGGATTTCCTCCTCCTCCATAGGGTCAAGAGCCCGGGGAGTAAAGACGATATACCCTTGACCACTGTTATATTGCTAAAAGATAATCAGCAGGCGCAATTACAAGGTTCAGGAATGACATACCCTTACTCTGTATTCCCCATGCAACATCTTGTCTAAAACATTTCGTAGTTTTGAAAGCTGAAGATACGGGTCGTTTATCCGGAATTGCACCCAAGTCTGTTGATCCATTGACGCTAAACTCATCGAATGCCGAGGTTACAAGTCTATGGAAATCAATGTTGAACGTTGCGTTGGTGTATTGTATTTAAGGAAACGGGAACCCCGCAGCTGTAAGATTGCTCGGAAGAACACATTTCGTGGCTGAGACATACTGCAGCTGGGAATCACGACAAGGGACTATGACTGGATAATCTCCCCGCACGAAAAAGGATGGTAAGAGTCGGGCGCTTGCTGACACGCGTGGCGTTCAAAGGACCACTGAGACTTGCCCTGAACGCGTCACCAATATATGTATACCTACAAATCAATATTTGTCTGAAAGATGTCGATTTTATCAATAAGCTGAAGAAAAGCTGATAGCAGTCTGGACTTTGATACATAACAGTATGAGTGCCCAACAACAGGTCAGTTACATCATATCAAACAACAGTTGCAAGAAGATAATGGTAATAAGATACAAAGAACACCCAGAAGAAGAGTGTAGGAACAACATAAACTTGGATTAAGAACTAGAGCCTGGAGTCACGTAAAGCAGCAGTACGTTGACATTCGCAATACCAGAATACAGATTCAATAGACAAGTGCAATTTACTAACTCATATCCAACACATTCTGACCAAATCACAACATTGGGATCCCATCTCAAACAAGCTTGATGTTTCCAACAGTGTTACCGCACATATGATCAGGAGACTTGCTACAAACCCCTTCAGGTCATGTACCTTCTAACCCTAATCTTGAGCCCAGGCTTCTCACAAATCTCCACGACAATAGGCTCCCAGTTCGGAAGGGGGTCGGTTCCGGAGTCTTTCTCAACTTGAGGAGCCTGATCCCAGGGTCGAAGTCTGGGATGCTGGGGACAGACGAGACCACAGTCCCCGGGAGAGCTTTCGCGGGTCTTGGGCTCATCCTCGTACCGTTTCTTGTCTGCATCGGTATGGCGACCGCGGGAATGTGAACGAGTTATATTCATTGGCGCGTCTATAACTTGTCAGTCAGAGGTGTCGAGGGGTGGGTGAGTTATTACTCGTTGTTGTAATTGTAGTTTGCGATTGTGTGTGGAAGTTGATTGAACAATCGCTTCGAACGTTGACCAACTCAGTCTTTTATCATTGAAGCAGATCTGAGCATCAAATCAAAGTCGAACAAGATATCACAGACTTGAGAAATAAGATCACCAACTGATTGGCTACTTGAAAAGGAGTACACCCATTTGTTTTGATGTTGTCCAACCACATTTGCGTCCCACGCCGAGATAATCAACCGGATTGTCTCTGCAGTAGTGTCTGCATGGAACTGATCATGAGGTCGTTTTGCACCAATGATCAACTTCTACCCCGCTTCAGATGAGGCTCTGTGAGGATGATCGATTAAAATCTGCCAATCAACTGCACTAGAGCACAGCCTGATTCTCGACTTGAAGACTTCGGCCTCTAGATTCTGTCAGCATTCAGGTGCAACTCGGCATTCCATTCGACGTGGAGACTGCAGCATGCTTCATAAGAGTACAGATAAGGACAGATTTTCGGTTGCCCGTTTGGGTCTGAGGCGTCAAAGAATTGGAGGGGAGCGGGTTCAGATGGCAGGGAGTGTAGCTCATCGGGCCAATCGCGCAAGTTTTGGGCAACGTTTGAAGTTGCTTTAGTCATGGTAGCTTGATCTCAATCGCAACGTAAATTACACAATTGAATAGCTCTGATTAAATCATCGTTAAGAACTTGCTCATAGAGCTCAAAGTCAAGAGCCTCGAGGCATTGTCCCCGCACATGCAGTAAGCAGCCAGCCTGCTTCAGCCAGACCCTGCAAGTTCTCGGTTGGTCTCATCATTTTATTCACGCATCTCTAACTAATGAGAGCAATGCCCAAAACACCACCATGAAATGAGGCCCGAAAGCCATTTGACTCGCGCACTGTCTTCCTCACAGAGCTTGATACCCGACAATCACTGAAGCAGCGACGGAGCTTTTCTCGGACCGAAAGTCCCCTCCCAAGCGTTCATGAACTTGAGAATCTTGGCCTCCTGGTTCTTCGCGGCGAGGACAGCGAGTCCGAAAGGGCGGCCGTTGAAGTCCAAGTATCCGAGAGGGACATTTCCGACAGGGTATCCTGCGATTGTCAGTGTTGCTCAATTAATACTGGGGTGAACGTACCACTTCCACTCGCGTACGCCGTGATAGCAGTGTCGCTTGATCCGACAATCACATCAACACCGTATTCCTTGAAGATGCGGTCCAATCCGTCGCGCGCAACCTTTTGGAGGTGAGACAGATTCTTTTCGTAGTCTTCCCGGGAGAGATCTGATTCTTCGGCGTCGATCAAGAGTCCCTGGTCATCATAGCCTGAAAGGTCAGCTGGGTCATCAATTGAGACGGGAACATACCAGGAGGCATTTCGAGATCGGGATGGGCTTTGTTGAACTCGATGAGATCTTTGAGGGAATGGATCTTTGAGTTTTCCGCTGACTCGAGATATTTGTTGAGGTCGTGCTTGAAATCGGCCACTTCTTCGTCAGTACCAAGTGTCAATTTGGGGAGACTGACTTACTCGTGATGACTCCCTCGCTGTTCTTCCCGTCAAGCTTGAAACAATCAGAAGGAGGCGGAAGAGGGACGTCGCCGACATAATTCTTGGCCAATCCCTCTATCTTGTCATACGCAGCTTGGATCTCGGTGTGCTACAGAGTCAGCAAGGTCATGAAAACAGCGACTTACTCACCATCTGCTTTGTCGCACTCCCAACAGGCTTCAGGTAATCCTCCCCCGGCCACCACTTCTTGAAGTCGATCGTCGCAATCGACAGCTCATCCCAAGACCCTCCTAGAGTCGCAAACTCATCGGTCCCTGCGATGACACCGAGCAAAGCGGCGAGGTCGTATGGTGTCTTGGTCATAGGTCCAGCTGAGTCCATGGTATGACTGATCGGAATGATTCCAGACTGGGAAACGCGTCCGATTGACGGTTTGATCGTGTACAAAGCTGCTCGCGACGCGGGAGACACAAGGGATCCGTCTGTTCGGTGCCGATGGAGAGGGGGGCGTAACCGGCGGAGACAGCGACTGCTGAGCCTGTAGAGGAGCCGGAGGGGTTCTGAACCGTTAGTATGGGATGCGGTGAATGAAGAAAGACTCACGCTGTGACCGTTGTTACTGTCGTCGGGATCGATGCCGCCGCGAACGTAGGCGGATTGACATTGGCCGCCTTTGCCGGACCATCCACTCACGAGGTCGTTGCTTCTACGGAGAGTCAGTCACTGCATGAGATTTCAGTCTCAACAGGCCAGACGTACCGGTAGTATGCCCATTCGTGAAGGGCCAGCGAGGTCACAACAAAGGACTGGGAGACTCACACTCATGTTCGTTTTGCCGATGATGATGAGGCCAGCTTCAATCAGCTTATCGACGATCTCGGCATTCGAGGTCGGGGTCATGCCATCCAATGCCCAAGAACCGCAGGTAGTCTCCATTCCCAGCTCGGGAACTGTCGCGATGTTGTCCTGGAATGTCAGTTTGGCGCAATACAATGAAAGTCAAGCCTTACCTTGATGACAATCGGAATCCCATGCAAAGGGCCCCAGACCTTGCCCTCCTTTCGCTCCTTGTCAAGCGCCTCCGCTCTCTCCCGCAGCTGATCGAACGGAACCATGCTCAACATCGCGTGGAGATTCTCCTCATGCGCATTGATAGCCGAGCAACATCTTAGCACCAAGTTGACACTCGTAAAAGCTCCATTCCGCAATCCGGTCGCGAGTGTTTTGGCGTCAGCAGTGAGAAGGTCAGGCACCTCGAGGACGGGTCCCAGAACTTTGCCGAATGTTGACATCCGATCCATACCTCTCTGGAGATCATCTCTTTGTTTGCGGGCGGTCTGAAGCGCAGCGTGCAGCCGCTCGTTTTCGGAGTTGAGTCTCGAGTTGGCCTGTTCCATTGTTGCTAGAGCTTCATCGAAGGATGCAATCATCCTTTCATGTTTCTCCTTGAAACTAGAGAAAACAGAAACGAGTTGAGACCAATCGTCTTCCCTCACCCGAATTCTTCTGGGAGGAGCATCGGATTGGGGCTGCGCTGACATGGCGAAGGGTGTGAATGCAGAACCGCAAAGCGCTCTCTGTTGTTGATGAGGAGAAGCTTTAGAATTGAGAAAGCGGTAGGCTGATTCGGTTAGACGATTGCACGTGATTACCAGTGCAATTGTCGCAGTGCCAGGCAGTGACTTGATCAAACCGCTCATTATTGAAATGGGCCTTTTGATTTTAACGGCCCCAGATCCAGTGCACTTTGCAGACTCATGAAATTATCCAAACCTTCGATTGAAATGTTTTGGGGGTCATTGCCGGAGTTCTTCAGTAATCGCTCTTGGACTGCTCTGTCACGAAAATCTGACAGATATCGATATAAGCAGAATGACTCGACTAAACAAGACTCTAAGGGAGACTCTTCTCCAAATGAGCGCATGAACCAGCTTGTGCCTTTTCAGATGACATAATGTTCTGAGTGGTCAGCATGTTCTCATACTCTCAGCGACGCTCATACTCACGTATTGGCTTGTGATGAGTCCACGTGTGAATGGAGTCTTATTATCTACTTGAGCCTAATCTGGGGCTACCACTCGGTAAAAAGACATCAATACGTCAATATACAACATGAGTCTCACCTGAACGAATGCCAACTTTAATTCCTTTCACAAACGGCCCATTCACAGAAACCGAGGTCTACCAATTTCGCAATCCAGTAAGGTAGCCTTCCATTTCACTCATGAATATGCTTGGCTCTCATCTCATCTCGCTTTTCTTTCATGACACCTCCTGAGGTCGACCCCATGCAACAACGATATTATCTACTGAGTTGTGTCACCGAGAATATGGAGGAGGATTTGTGTGAAGGTGACGACTGGCTTCAACGTCACTGCGGAATCGTCCATGGTGTCCCGGCTACCGACTCTGCCGTGATTGACAATTGCTACACTAATCGATCGCCGAGATGGACAGCCATCAGAGGATCATTGATAAGTTTAACCAAAAGTCATACAAGGTTTACGTTCAGAGACTTTTTAGAGGCAAACTCCGTTGATGATCTGAACGCTTCAAGAGGCGATCCGCTTGTCGGAACAACACAACAGCTCGCTTGTCAAGGATAGCCTACGGCTTTGGGCTGGAAATCGCCTGACTGAGCTCCCGTGGATGATATGCGGCGAGCATACCCTCGGTCAGATCCCAGTTCAAGATCTCGAATGTCCCCGCAGCGGTACAATACCGATTCCTCCGATCATGGACACACAAATGGACCACCTCGTTATCAAAAACATCATGACTCCGCTCGGTCAACCAATCCCCGCAGGTCTGCAGATAAAGACCATGGAGAACAAACGGGAGAGTTGGTACGAGATTTATCTCACAACTTTCCTGCTCCTAAGCAGCATGGAGCGTCAATTTGCACAAGTTCTGTACGTCATTGACTGGCACGGGATGGAGAGTCGCTTCGGCACAAGAGGGAACTCATCGGTCAGCGAGTCCTTCATCCACTCGTGCAAAACACTCCTTGCATTCTTTCACTGTGCTGGTGGAAGTCATGAGCCGCTTGCGCTAGATTGGAAAGGGTCAAAAGCGCCTCCTGGGATCATGACGCAGCAGCAGGCAGAGTATCTGGATAAGACGCAGAAATAATTGATCGCGAGGGTAAGAAAGTGACAGGCTTGAAGACGGAGTCGATTTACGAGAGGGATATGTATTGGTGTCATCAGTTGTTGGAGGATTGCAAGGCTGGTAAGAAGAATGATTGGGAGATTGACGAACTGAAGGAGGAGGACTACATCTTTCAGTGAGGTGGATCTACAAGTTCGGAACGGTATTCTAGAGGAAAGAGGAAGATTGGCCAGTTACATGAAGACATGTATGATATGGCCGTTTATTATTATGACTACCCCATAGGACCTTTCCACCGTGGAGGCGCACCTTCCCGATGTCCCGATGGACACGTGGAAGCCCACATTTCGATTAAGCTTATCATCGATGACCAATGACAGAGGGTTTGTCGTCCAAAAAGGGAATACGGGTTAATGGAGAGGGGACTCTGTAGAGGAAGATGTTAGTGTTGGGTTGAAAAGGCTTGGAATGACTTACCTCGAAAGAAGGGACCAGGAACATCAACCCCAGCTCAGCGGTGATTAAGGCAGAGAAGAAGGACACGGCCGCAGCTACAACAGAGACACCAGCAGTGGCCTTTATTGCCCGACACTTGATGGTGTTAAAGCAGTTAGAGTAAAGCACTTGCTTTTGCCAACCACGGACGGTGCGCTCAGAGGGCCGGCTCGCCCGTCGCCAGGTCATGGCCATGGCTGGCAAATTGGCGCATTTGTGTGTGGTTCATTAAAACACGATTGAATTGCTCTGGACAGTCGGCAAACACCTTGTAAAATACTCTCTCGCAGCCCCACTCCTCTCGGACACGATCTGCCAGCAGTTCAATGGAGCCATTAATTTGAGCACCCATATACCCTCCCTCAGGGCTCACTGTCCACCACTCTCCGTCGTTGCTAGCACCGAGGGTGGTATTGGTGTACCGGGTCTGGAGTTCCCCAGCGGCATTCATGATAGAGGTCGCTACACAGGAAACACCTTTTGGGATAGTTCGTTGGTGTTTCCTTTCAGTGGCGGGGTACTCGTAGGAGCTGCCACACTCTTGACAGCAATTATCGGGATCATATTTGGGGACAGGATGTTCTTGCGCACTGTCTCCAGGATTGGCCTCGACAGCAAGGAGCGAGGAGGTCTGGTTTGTCTCTATGCAAAAGACTTCCAGCTCACGCTTAGCCTTGGCCAAAGCTAGCTCGAGGTCCTGCAGCTTGCGGCGATCGGCGTCGCTAGGGGAGGTGTCGGGCACGCGCTCGCGACTGGTTCCAGCCTGCTGCTGATCGGTGTGACGGAAAGACATGTTGAAGAGGGAGTGGTGTGGATGTGAGAGGAAATGAAGTAAAAACGGTTGCTGTTGGAAGGCTTTGTGGCTTGCGATGGTGACGTTGTTTTGGGAAAGCCTCTGAAAAGAGTGTGATGTGCAAAACTGAAAGCCTTCCGTACCACCTTTCTCAGTTTTGTGGGCCAATATTTCCTGAAGCTTGCAGTGGCAGCGATAATTTGCAGTGGCGGCCACTTTAGGCTTTCATTGAGTGTAACGTTCAGTGACCAACCCAGTTGATTGCATAGTACACGAATGCTGCGACAAGAATGTTTGCGTGTGCCCAAAGGGAACTGAGCCAAACGAACCCTAATCACTTGCAAGATCAAGCCTGTGAATCAGATTATTCCAGTTTGTCGTGGTGGCAACATCAACATTCGCGAAGTGATGCCTATAATACCTTAAATTTTGAACCAACACCAGTACAAAAGATAAAATACAAGTATAAAGAAACATGATCCGGCGAGTGAATTTCGTCCCTGAACGCCCGACCTGGACAGTGCTCAATGCTTGCGATTCGTTTCAGGATTAAGGATTAATGAGAAGGGATGTGAGTTTAAAATGACGCCAGACCGTAAATTTGACGCAGGACATAAGTAACTTTAGCTCCACGAAAGCTTCTGCAATAAATAATAAAACTCTTTACAATTAAACTTTCAAAGCTTCAAGCATCGAAATGAGTATTGAGTATAAATATCCCCCGCCTCCTGTCTGCACAAACGCCACCACTGCAAATATTCACCAACAAAAGAGCCAAACGAGAAGCTCATCTACACAACTCAATACATATCCAGCGATGGATATACGGCACGCCTTACCTGTACAACGTCTACTGGAAGGATTTCTGTGAACTAGAGAACGGAAAGACTGAGCAGGATGTTACGGATCCATTGGAAGAGGGATGGGAACCTGGATCACGTGTGTGTCAAGGGAGTCTCACCAAAGCCTACAGGGGCTGCGATAATGAGGGAACAGGCGGTTCGTTGCAGGCGGGGTGTCTCGTGTATGAGTTCCAGGCAAGGGATAAGGACCAAAAGCCTGACCTTTCTCGTTGGATGCGCTGGAAAGGGATTCCTGTTTGCTGGGGTTGCTGAAGAACACCTGTCCGCGATCAGCTAAGCCTCCGGTGTCAAAGGAGAGACATGCATAGATAAAAACCGTGTCCATCATGGAAAAGAAGTGTCTTCTCGAATATTTCTAGCTTTAGGTTGTGAGCTAGAAGTGTTATTTTCAGTTGAGACTTGTGGCTGAGAGCTTATTCCGGCAGACAGAACTTAGTTTCTAGCTTTGGATTTGAACTAAGTGAGACTTAAGTACATAAGGGCTTTGGACTCGTCATTAAACGTTGGATATTCACTGCGCGAAGGCATGATGAAATGATGTGAATCAAAAGCAATCCCCAGGCATATCGAATTGGGGCGGTGACGACACCAAAACCAGGCAGTACCCCACCTGTCACCTGACTTTCGCGCCATAAACCTTTGGCTGAGGCGCTTAGCCCATCAGTAGGCCTCTTCAACAATCATGTTTAGAACAAAACTCCTCCGGCCATGTCTCCACTTTCGGTACCCAGCCGGGAGGATTCCGATGGTATCTTGTCCAAGCCATTCGACCGCGTCAACTCCGCGCTTGCCTCGCGCTTTTCCCTCCACTGGCTTTGAGATAATTGACTCATCTGTATCAGTCGAAGAGGAGAAACTGCCCTTTTACAGGCGTCAGGACTACTACCCAATGCGCATCGGCCAGGTGATTCAAGGACGTTTTCAGGTAGTTGCAAAGCTAGGCTACGGCACGAGTTCAACTGTATGGTTATCTCGAGATCTTAGGTATGCACAGTGTCAGGGTAAGTCTCGTGCTGACATCAGCCAGAGATGGAAGGTTCTGGGTGCTAAAGGTCCATATCAATACACTTAAACACAATCAGGAATTGGCTGTCTATAAACACCTACCCAAGCTCAGTCTAAACCACGCAGGTCGTGAGCATGTACGAGAAGTCAGGGACGCATTCAAGGTCAGTGGTCCATATGGCGAGCATGAGGTTTTTGTCATGTCGCCGTTGGGGATGAGTCTCAGGACTCTACAAGAGTTGCAGCCAGGGACCATCTTTCAGCAGACTCTCGTCTCGTCCGCCCTCGACCAGACATTGTTGGGGCTCAACTATCTTCATGACGCTGAAGTGATTCATACCGGTAACTTTAACCCCACATGTAAAAGGATCTAGCTAACAACGGAGACATTCACTCGGACAACCTTCTTGTTGCATTGACCGACGACTCGATCCTCTCTACTGTAGAGGAAAATGAGCTTCACCGCCCCTCGGCACGAAAGTTTGTCGACGAAACAGTCATTCACGTCTCACAATACATGTTAGGAGGTGCTGGTGCCCTCACAATCTGCGATCTCGGGCAGGCACGTATCGGTAAGGTGCATCGTGGCAATGCCATGCCGCTGCCATACCGTGCTCCCGAGGTCCTTCTGGGCATGACCTGGGGTAATTCCGTGGATGTTTGGAGCGTGGGACTCTTGGTAAGACGTCTATCCTTTTCTTAGCAGGACTGACCGACTAGGCCTGGGATCTTTTGCATAAGAAGGGCATCTTCCGCCTGTATGACAAATCCGAAGATCTCAATGATGCTTATCATCTGGCGGCGATGACTGCGCTCCTTGGACCACCGCCGGATGTCTTCCTCAGAAGGAGTGACAATACGCGCAAGTACTGGGATGCTGAGGGGAAATGGCACGGCCCTGTTCCTCTCCCGTCCGAGGGTGAGCTCAAATCGCTGAAAGCGAACTTGTCTGGAGAGGATAGGGACCAGTTTCTTGACATTTTGGCCGGTGTGCTTACCTGGCTACCGGAGGATCGGCTTAGTAGTGCCGAGGCATACTTTCACCCCTGGTTGAGAGGAGAAGGTGTCGTTGAATAATAATAGCAATCTCCCCCGCTGTTACATGTTGTACTGTCTGTTGGCCCCCCACTTGACCACGTCCTCTTTTGACTCGAAACGGTTAATTGTCGCCATGGAATTGAAAGTTATCTGCTGGATGATCTCGGTATACTCTGGTGCAACAGTAAAGATAGTGGCTGCAACATACTATGGGATGACTGCCGCCTATAAGGTTAAGCTTTAGGCTGCGAATATAGTTGATGAATGACAACACTGTATTTCTTTTTCCGATATAAGGTTTTACCTAAAAGCTTTTACAATGACTAATAAATCTTATCATAAGCCCTGAGGCAGGCCTTTGTATTATATATACGTCAGGTCGCCCTGCTGTTTGGCCCTTGTAGGCATACTGAATGCAATCCACACGTGACAAGCAGTGAATCAGAGTAAACTGCAAGTCGAAAGTGCTTTTTTTTCTCCTTTACTTTTTTCTTTCTTTCTTTATTCATTACATCGGTATTGCCAGTATGTAACTTGGTAGACAATCTAAACGCTCACTAATATTCACAGTACAGATCCCGATCACCAGACACCATGTCGATGCATCAAGGCTCCGAGAATCCCAATACCGGATATCAGTCCTGGCCAAACAGTCAGAAATTTCTAGATGCCATCGAGGAGTCCAAGACGATGATCCAGGCGAAGATCAAGGAGGTACTATCTGAGCTTGACCAAACTCGCACAGCAGCCCTTCAGGCCGAGAAAGAACGTAAAGCTTATGAGACGTCATTCAAAGATCTTCAGAAACAGTACAAAGGCTTGAAGGAGGAAAGTGAACAAAAGAACAAGCGAATCAAGGAGCTGGAACAGGCTGTGAAGCATTATGAAGAGCGAACTTTCCCGAACGAACGACGCCCCTGGCGGGAATTCTATAAGCGTCGATAAACTACGGTAAGTACCTCTGCCATTGAAGGCGACATTGACTAATATGATGAAGCATGCAGAGAGATCGCGGGGGACAGGTTGAAGACTGAAGCGAGATGGGAATTGTAGAGTATCTGGGATTGGTAGTTGATCTAAATAAAGATTGGTGTCCTCGTGAAACCTTCCGTGCAGAAGACTATGGAAGCTCCACGACGTTCTACTAAACCCGTTTAACTACAATAATAATGCAAGATTAAGCATCACCTTGACTTAAAAACTGTACTACATGGTTTCAGTTTAACAACCAACCTAATAATTTAATATCTAAATAGCTAACCTAACATGGGAATAGATAAAGACAAAGGGTATTTAACTTAATACACTACACCGACTAAATTTATAGGTTACAATTAATGCCATCTTCCTGCACAACACCCAATTCCCATCTTACCATCTAATGACATCTATGTAATTGAAAGCTATTTACTGGATAATCTCGGTATTCTCTGGAGCAACGGTAAACACACTAGATGCAATATACTAATCGTCAAGATGAAGAGCCGGAAGTCAATGCAAGTTAACCGTACTAATGAGAAATAGGGCCGTATCTCTCGCTAATCCCCGCTTTCTAAAGAAAAATATCAGTTGCAATTCCAGCTGTTTATAGCCTTTATCTATTAATATATAATATTAAAAAAATATATAAAAAGAGAAATATACTATTTAAAATTTAAAATTTAAGTTATAGCTAAAAAGCTAGTCTATAGAGTTTATTTATTTATTCAGCTAGTAAATGTAATCATTTTCCTACAGGGATAAATTGGTTTACACTAAACCTCCTTAGTGGGTCGCCTCCGGAGGGTTCTTTGTAATCTTATTAGTCAATAACCACACTCACACAATTCCAAACGGAATCGTGACACATGTCGGCCGGCTGGGTAAAAGTAAGGTACGCTCTGTGCCCGTGTTGCACCACCAGCATATGCTCTGTGGCGACTCTTATTGAAGTAATTCCGTTAGATAACCTGTATTTAAACCTTCCGGAGATGTGGAACGGGTCCCGTGGCTCTTTCTACAGTGATTAGAAATCCATCCTAAGTCATATCATTTACTGCCCAAACCTTGCTATGATCCGATACTCCGGCTGCAATATGTTAGTATTTAAACAGCTGTATTAACATTTCTCAGTTGGCAACCACAACCTTCATCTCACATCTCACATTACACATCCGTATATATAAGTTTAGCTTCGATCTCACAGATTCACGTTGCCAAAATGGCCGAATTGAAGGAAATCGCAATCGTTGGCGGCACAGGCGCTCAGGGCATGCCAGTCGTTGAAGGTAAGGACCGATAATAGAGTCATAGTCTCATTGTGCTAATCAGCAGCAGCCTTGGCTGCCAGTGGCCGATATCGTCTCAGAGTTTTGACCCGCAATCTTGAGTCTTCCCGCGCAAAGCAGCTCGCTGACCTCCCGAACGTGACCTTGGTCCAGGGCGCCGAGGATAATATGGCCGACATGCACAAGCTCTTCAAGGGCGCCTACGGGGCTTGGGTCAATACCGACGGTTTTACTCTGGGAGAAAAGGATGAGCTTTTCTACGGCTTTAGGGCTTATGAGATCGCAAGGTCCGAAGGTCTGCAGCACTACGTTTGGGCCAACATCGAATACGTTTTGGCTCATGCCAATTTTGACGAAAGGTATTATTGCGGCCATATGGCATCCAAAGGGAGAGTTGCCAAGTTCATCCTCACGCTGGGACAGGATGAAATGAAGAGCACAATTTTCACCACTGCAGCCTATATGGACATGCTCCACGGCGGAATGTTTGTCCCCAGTGAGCAGCCGGATGGGTCAATGTTGTGGGCCAATCCATCGCGTGAGTATCCGTCTATTCCACCTCGAGCTCTTGCAGCTTTTCTTTCCTTTTCTTGCTGCCTAAGTTTATACCCGGCTGACTGTTGTTGAAGCGACTGATACAAAGATCCCACTGATCGCCCTCTGTGACGTGGGCATCTACAATTTGTGGATCTTCGACAACCCGACCGAGTCGGCAGGCCTTGACGTCTCAGTTGCGACAGATAATGTCAGCTTTGCCGACATTGCTAGAATCTTTACAGAGGTGACAGGCACTCCTGCGGTGCACAAGACCCTCACATGGGAGGAATACGCGCCTCACGCAGAACCCTACCCGGGTGCATCGGTCAACTGGGCTCTTGGTCCTGATGCTCCTCGAGACAAATCGGTTATGAGCTGGGCCGACAACTTTAGGGCTTGGTGGCGCTACTGGGGAGATGGAGTCACTCCCCCGCGGGATGAAGCATTACTGGACCGTATCCATCCCAAGCGCTTGAAGTCCTTGGCGGACTGGATGAAGCACGTTGGATATACTGGAAAAAGGCAGAATGTTCTGAAGATGACTGAAGACTGGGTTACCAAAGGTGGAGCCCTGCCTCCTAAGTAATTAAACGAGAGTTTTATAAAATAAATACTAGTGGTAAATGGATATGGAGCAGGCAAAAGAAGCCCAAGACGATAAAATCAAGAGTTTAAAGCAGCCAAATGAACACCGGGATCAGCAAATGCAAAACGCGAGACGGCATTGGAGCAACAGATCGAGACCTTGAAAGAATTGAAGAAGTCATGCGACAAGCTTTTTCGACTCCTGCTTAGTGGAATGAGTCCCGTTCAGCTTGCTAGAGTGCTAATATGCCTGACAGTAAGTGCGTCTCTGCAATCCAACGCAGCAGTAGATAATGTAATGAAGCTTGCTAGGGCATCACGGGCTGGCAAAGGCTGAGAACAGAAGCTGGACAGGAACTGTAGCGGTGATGTCGGTACCTAGAGATTGAAGAGCCTTCAATAAAGATTAATTTCGCACGCAGGACCCTCTCTACGGTGGATGTCTGTAATTTTGACTGAATTGTAACCCCAAAAGGATTGTATGTGAACATTGTAGTAGCTTACTTCAACATGATAAGTACTCCAAGGTCGATATCACTCTGTCTTGGTAAAGGGAAATATACCCCACGACTTCATTTCAACAATCGTCTTGATGATTTGATCTCTGAATGGCTAAAGTGACATGGGAATAGACAAAGACAGAATTGATACGCCCGCCAGCCAAGTTTGTAGGTTACGATTGCTGCCATCTTCCTGCAAAACACACACCCAACACCCATCTTGCCATTCAACGTCGTCGTTTCTCTAGACCATCTCCCACTCACTCTGCTTCGAGTTCTTGTCAGTGATCGAGGCCTTGAAACGTTAGATTAATATCGGATTAAGAGGGTCAACGTACTTCAGGACTCTCAGGTCCGTTAGCCGCCCAGAGCGACTCAACGTCTGTGTTCATTTTTCCCGCAAAGTACTCCGCGGGGAAAAAGACGGGACCGGTTGACCACTTGACGAAACGTCCTCTCTCAGTTTCAACCATTGTGAGAGAGGTTTCTCCCTCCTTCAGACCGTCATTGGCGTCTCCAGGGTTGCCAGTGTTTGGATCGGACTTTCGGGCAGTCTTCAAGTTGGACTCGAGGACCGCGGCGTAGCTCTTAGTCTCCTCGAGCTCCTTTTGGAGGGACTCGATTCGATCGTGAAGAGCGCGGAGCTCTTGGTCGGCGATGGAAGGCATTTCTATTGCTTAAAGTTAGCGGGGAACAGAAGAGAAGACGTGGACCAACCTGCGTGATGTTCAGGTGAAAGTGTTTGTGTGGAGGTGCGAGACTATTGTCGAGAGCAAAATGATCCAAGGAAGTAAGTTCAAGATGGCGGAAGTGGAAGAAGGATCAAGAGATGAAGAGTGAAGATGAAGAGTGAAGAAGATGAAAAATCAAGAACACGACGGGTCACAATTGGTGGTGGTTTGATCGAGATTTGTGGAGCATGAATGTGCACTGTCACTGAATCAGCTCGGAAATGGTCTGGCAGTGGCAGAGAGATGGTCCTGCGCGAAAAACTGGCTCTTCATTCGTTGAGACTGTCAGTTACACCACTGGAATCTCCCAGACTCATTCAGGCCTCGGGTTAGCGACTTAAGCGGAATATGAAGTGTTGGAAGTTGTATTGGTGGGACTGAAGGATACCACTAAAAGTCTTGAAGCAAGATGAACGTTTCTGCACGACCTGAATGAGAAAGTGAAAGAGGTGGACATCATGATGTTGGTGTTCAACATTGTTTTAGGAGAACCTGAGAAGATGTCGAGAACAGCCGCACACATGTAGAGACCTTGGCACACATGCATCGTCACTAATTGGGCATCAATTACACTTTTATCCCGATGTAGATTACATGCAATTGTGAGGAAAGCTAGAAAAGTGATAAAGTGATAGAAATGTCGGACTGAAAGGTTCTGTTACCCTGTATCGTCGTTGCGAACCCAGATCTGGACCCACAATTTGTTTCCCAAGGCGAACCACGCTCTCAAGGCAAGCTCGGCCAAGGCAGGTGCGCCACTACGATTCAGGCTGGCGATCCTTGCCTCGGCTCATGTTTCGGATACAGCTCCGGTTCACCAATCGTCCTTATGATCACAGCGCCGATTGGACCAATGCTGTGCGCAAGAAAATCAACCGAGTTTGGTGAGCCGGCCAATGTGATCACCGTCACTGTCACAACAAACGAAGCCAACGTTGGCAGTCATCCCATGTTCAGCTTCTCCTGTGCCGTACGGCGATCAGCCACCCATCGATGTACTAGGGCTGACAAGAGTAGCACTCACTCACCACGCGAATAGCCCTTGAACAACTGCCACCAGCCTAGCATACCGAATTTGGGGTCAGTTTACGTGCGGTCGCCCATCAACAAATAAAGGCATGCGACAAGCCAACGGGCTAGCAAGAATTAACATGGCACTTGGGACTGTCAGAGGACGACCAATTGCAGCGAGAAACGATAAATTGGGTACCAGATCACCCAGACTGAGGCGAATGGGGTGCAGACCAGATACACCCCCGATGGCATGGAGCGCGTCATCCTAATCGAAAGACAAGAGCCAAGTGACAGGTTCCGCCCTGTGGCAAGCTGCCTGTACAACAAGGTCGGGCAATGTTTCCAAGTGGAAAAGATCGATTGGTTGAAAGAAAGAGAGGGAGAGGCAAAAGAAATTCGGACGAAACAGCAGAACCAGTATGATGATTGTGGCGAGGTGTGTCAATCGATGGACGCCACTGGTATGGTGACCATCAACGCCTACGATCCGATATTTCTGACACGAACCACTGGAATTCTCGGGAACGGCACCGTCAAGACCAAGGTCAACCTTATCGGCAAGCCTACTGAAATTGTAACCATCAAGTCGGATGGCACAATCTACAGCAAGACTTCCTGCGAGTACGATGGGAGGGGGCGTCTCGTTAAGGAGCGCGATGCTTTGGGACGCATAACAGACTATCAATTCGACAGCTTTGATCGCATCATTCAAAAGACAGGGCCTGACAGTCACGTTGTGCAGACCAGCTATGCACCTCAAAGCCCTGACGATCATCCAGCTTCGATCACAATTGGGCCTTACGCAATCGGCGAACAACAGTTTGATGGATTAGGACGGCCCACGATTGTGAAGCAAGGCCAGAGGACAACATCTGACATCTACCAGGGAAGCGCGCCTAATCCAAGTCGGGTCGTTCTCGCGGACGGGGCGACGCATGATATCTCCTACGAGCCTAGTATTGGATATAAAGTCAAGAGCATCACAGCACCCGAGGGTGAAGAGTCCTACGTGAGGGACAAGAAAACAGCAGCAATTCTCAATCTTCAAAACAAGGAAATGACCGTGAATCGGGCATATTCGCCTTCCGGCTTTCTTGCTGCCGAAACTTTCAAGATGCAAGATGGAAACAAACTCTCCGACAGTGCAATGTATTCTCTTGATGGCGAGCCGTGTTCTTATACAGATGTTCATGAGCAGACGAGGGAGATAGAGTACGACGCCTTTGGAAGAGCAAGTCAACTCATTCAAGGAGCTACAACAGTCGACTTTGAGACAACAAGGCGAACCTTGTCTCCAAGACCACTGTCACTGGCGAAGAAAAAGAGAAATGTATGGGCTTGGAGCAGGTCTATGATGACTTTGGGAATAAAGTCGAACGGATCGTCTGTCAAGGATCAGGTGGAGTAGTGCTGTACAGGATACAGCAAAAGTTTGGCCAAACGGGTCTGATCAATGAGCGACGGGTGGAAAATGGACCCGGCGATCTACTTCGAGAGGAATACTTCACCTACGATGTCCGAGACCGTCTCGTCGACTACCGATGTAATGGCCCCGAGTGTCCAGAAGATCAGAATGGCTGGAAGTTGCTCAGAAAGTCGTTTGCATTTGATGCCCTTGACAATGTCTTGGAGATTTCCACGGACTCTCAAGACGGAAAATCCAATACAAGGTGTCACGAGTACAGTCCACATGACCCCACGAAGGTTTTACGAGTTACCAATACGCACAAAGACCTTCCGTCAGCTGTAATCCTTCAGTACAATGACAGCGGCTGTCTCACTCGTGACGAGGAAGGTCGCTTTCTGGAGTACGATACAAGAAATCGCCTGGTTACTGTTCGAGGCTCTTCAAACAATGCTATATGTAAGTACCACTACGATGCTCTGGGCAAGCTCGTTCGGCAAGAAGTAGAAGGGCAGCCAGACAATCAATTACATTACCAAGATGCGGCTCTTGTGGCCATCACAAAAGGAGAATCGAAGACAAGCTACCTCACGGATGGGCATACCTACTGGGGAGAGTCAACACAACATGGCGAACAAGACGCTGTAACGGAGCTTTGGGCGTTAGACAGTCAAAAATCTATTCTGGCATCGATCGGGCCGAGAATCCCAGTCACCTGAGCTACACGCCTTACGGATTCAGCAAAGAGAGCTCACCAATTGGTTTCAACGGCCAATGGCGAGATCCTGTTACTGGATGGTACCATCTAGGTAACGGGTATGCGTGTACAACCCTTCGTTAATGCGTTTCCATACCCCCGACTCGTGGAGTCCCTTTGTCTCCAACGAGATAAATCCGTACGCCTACTGTCTCGGAGATCCGGTCAACAACACCGATCCCAGCGGCCACATGACAGGCCGAGACTGGACCGTGCTCGGGGTCGGGTTGGCAGCGGGAATCTTGGTTGTATCTCTGACTGCTGGGGCAGGACTCGCCGTGGCCGTTGGGGCTTCCATTGCCGTTGGCGCTGTCACAGACGCAGCCACGGGCGCAATTTACGACGCGGCTACTGGTACTGCTCCAACGCTAGAAAGTGTCGGGACTGACATGCTGTTTGGAGCTATTGGTGGAGCGGCTGGAGAACTGGTCAGAAGAGGCATCGCCGCTGGTGCAAGGGCCGTCTCACGATTGACACGGGGAATTCTCGAGGCAGGCACAAAGCTATGCGTGGCGGGGGGGCTCCCAGGAGATATTCGTCTGAATCCCAGGTACATCCGCTTCTCTCAAACACGGTCGGCAACACCTTAAGCGGCCGCCGGGTCGAGAAGTGGATAGAGTGTTAGTAGGCGATGCGATCCAAAGTCTCCGAGGTATAGCAGATATTCCAACAAGGCTGGCTGCAATTGCGAAATACCTGTGATCAAGGTGGTCAGGCTTTTGATTCATGAGAATGGTAAGTGGGTGAAAAGACTCTTTTCCATTGACAATCGGCGACTGGAAGTCTTTAAAGAAGCCCTTGCAGGGGAAGGGAGAACGATCAAGGTGAAGCAAGTATCATTTGATGATGCGTTGGAATACTCAGAACATTTTACCACCAAGAACTATGGGAGAACTATAGTGGAGCGGAAGTCGCGTGTTATATATCCTTCGATCGAGTAGAGACAAGTAGATATGTTTATGAACTTTAATAAGCGCTGCTCATTTATCCTCAGTTCCTGTAGACTTTTAGTAATATTTAGATACTCTATTTCTTTTTTAAAACTTAAACCTCGCTCGTTGGTATTAGCTGTCTTTTTAGGGTAAGAGAACTGAAATGCCAAAAGTGCTAGTCTAAATGCACTAAACTCACCCTAAGCTATACTAAACTTGCCTAATCCTCCCATTGAGGACATATTTGCTCCTACCACAACTTGAGATCATCTAAAGTCAGTATGTAAACATTATCAGACAGAAGTTAGGTGAGTTTAGGAGTGCATTTCAATTGCAAGGGCGACTTTTGTAATGGCTAAATTCTTGACCGTTGTTACAGTTGCAATTGGAACATTTTCGATCGTTTGGGGAGATTGAATAAGAATACAAAATGCCACTCTTTATGACTGCAGATGCATCATGCCGGTTAGTATAGTTGAGAGAGTTTGGCCGTGCGTCTACGTTGAGCGTTTCCAGGCGATTACAGGGCCTACAGGGAAGAATCCTCTGAAAGGGTGTGCAGAGTCACCGTTAATGGCTCTCCTGCTTACGATGATTACTTTTAGGAGCAGCGATTAATTTTGGGAATCTTGATTACTTATGGCAACATTATTCTTTTAAGAAAGGGACGAATCGCGCCAAACAAAGGCTTCGGCCGCGAAAACTGCAACAACCATTCTATCGCAACAAGGCGACGAGAGAAGACGGAGCTAGATCACAGTGCGAGATCCGTCTCCACACCAGCCATCGCCTCCACACTTTGTTCAGTGCAGATGAGTTCTCCCATTGAAACTCCTTGCAATCGCAACACGAGGCTTTTCTCAGGTTGTATCTGAAGTCGTCTTTGGGATTCGCAACCACGTTCTGGCAATGAAGACTCGCCACTGCCACGGGCTCTTACTACAAAACGCACAAATCTCGCCAGACACCCCTGAGTCTTCAACACTCGCCGAAATAAAATCAAGCCGACTATAGCATAGAACTCCCCGCTAGCTTCTTAGCGCATGTACATGGAGGATTCGAGATCCGCGCCGTGTTAGTTGCAAACCTTGATCAACTCCACGTTACTACGACCCCGGTTCACACCACTTTCACGATCAGAACTCAAGCTGCCCCCTCCCGAAACCAAGATGCATGCCTCAACTACCGAGATGGAGTGTCAGCCACCAAAACCGCCACCCCCCTCCCTGTTCGGTAGAGTTGCCACGCACCCGTTCACGATCTAACTCCTGTCAGATTAGACTTTGGTACCAATCCACGTGTCCTTCCCGACGAAGCATGCGTCTGCGGTTTCGGTCCAATGAGATTGGGGTTGGCGTCCGAATTGGGGAACTTGTTTCTGGGACAGGAAAGCTCAGCCCGTGGTTCTCTGGTAAACACTACGCCGCTTGGACAGACGACGGCCGGCGCATTAATTGATGAAAAGAGAATGAAAAGACTTGAATAACTTATTATATGACTGATGAACAGTGAGGACTAAAAGCTATCGTATCTTAAACGAACTTGATCACATAGATCTCCAACATACAGTTCTCCTTTCACGTCCCATCACCTCGTACACTCCGTACCTCATCATGATCTCCAATATCTACATACGGCCTCCGTCATCCATCACTTCTTCTTCCTCTCCATACCCTCCCAGTACCCATCGTGATCAATCCCACGTTTCCCCTCAAGCTGAACGACTCGTCGGCTGCGGCGAAGGGTTTTGAGTACGTCATGAAACATCCGGAGATTAAACCTCTGTCCAGAGTCCGAACCGATGAAATCAGTGGTAGTCTCCTTTGCTTTGAAGTCAAGGACCCCCATGTCGCCAAAGATGAGCAGACCTGACCTCTGTCGGGTCAAAGCAACGTTTAGACTTCGGGGATTGCCAACAAACAATGGACCGCTTTCACGAGTCACACACAGAGCAAGGACCACAATCTGTGCCTCGCGACCTTGGAACGTGTCGAAAGTCGAACAAGCCACGCCCTGCAGTTCGGGTTCCTTCTTGAATCGGTTCCCGATGGCACGAAAATTTGCCCGGTATGGCGTGAGGACAGCGATATCAGCCGGAGATAGCTTCAATTCTCGGATCATGTCCACGAGAAGGTCCGCGATGAGGTCGGCCTGCCTGGGATTGAGGCGGGACTCGTTGTCGGGATACTTCCGGATTGGGCACTTCCGGCAATCAAAGAAGACGGGCGCAAGGGTGTTGGCGGCAGGGGCTGGAATCTTGTACTTCTGCTGTAGGTACTCCTCCACATCAATGCCGATGGGAAAGTTTGTGATGCGACACATAGGACTGTACTTGAAATGCGGCTTGAGACTGGTGTACACAGTGTCCAGTGAAAGGTCGAACAAATCCTCTGCCATGCGGTGTTGTGTGTAGAGGTGAAAGACTGGCCATCCAAGGTGGATGAACCATGAGAGCCATGAGATCTGCGCAAATCCTGCGAATCGGTTAGTGGGCCAGAGCCGTATCCGATGGTGGTCGCTCCATCTCTCCCATGAACACTTTTTACGGCGGATCTGGAGCAGCTCGAAAGCGGTAGACAGCACTGGAGCGAGTTGCATGGGGTCACCGATGGCAATCATGGGTCGAGGCGTATTGCCGTACACCAGTAGGCCATCCGAACAGAAGAGCGTGGCTGCTTCATCAAAGACAACAGCCTTGGCTTGGTCGTTGAAAGTCCTGTATATCCAACAGGCTGATGCCACGGGCGTGGTCGCGACAACATTGGCACATCCAATAACAAGTTCCATGAGCTGGCGAACAAGTTTCGCATGGTGGTCTGGCTTCTCTGTGGACTGGTACTGAGCAACGGAGAGGACCCCCCGAGCAAGCTTCGCCAATGAACGGAACTTGAAAATGCTCGCATCAGATACGGAATCGGAGGCGTGCGCGCTGAGTCGCTCGTGAAGGTCAAACAGTTCGGCGTTGTCGTTAGGGGTCAGCGGGGGTACGGCATTTGAACCCAAAACCCGCAAGGTCCACCAGCAAAGTGAGTGCTCCAACTTCCAAGGCGACGGATTCCAGATACCGTATTCTGGAAGTGGCTTCCCGAACAAGACTTTGTTGCAATTCTCGGTCTCCGTATGGATGCTGTACCCGCGAACCAGCATCAGATGCTTGACATCAACGCCACAGTCGATGAGATTGGTGGTCGTCTTGGTGGCGACATCGTGAATCCGTTCAAGGATGTTGTCTGTGGCGCCGTTTGAGGCCGCGCTAACGTAGACTTGCCGAAGGGCGGGATTGTGACACATCAGGACCACGATAGCCGAAGCCAGATGTGACTTGCCAGTACCAGGAGGGCCTGAGACTAACCCGAGGCCAAGGTGCAGTTTGCTGAAGTATTTCTGAACTCGTTCTCTATCATCTTCAAAGACGTTTTGGAGGCAGGCGTCTCGGACAACCGGGGCCACATCGTGGAGGAGGTCGAAATGAGGCATAGCTGCCCTCACTCCATCTTTCTCGAGATCCCAAAGTCCTTTACCGATCAGCACTTCATTGAACATGAGCCGCTTGAGAACAGCCAGAGGATCACTCTTCATCGTAGTGGGCAAGGCCGGTCCGTTGCTCAATCTGAAGATGCCACCAACGCGCTGGGTATCACCGTGAAGACCGGATTCGAGATGAAGCTGCAGGTTCTCACGTCGACCGTCCTTGGCAGTCTCGTAGTCGTCATAAGCGATTGGATCAAAGTCATGACCCAGGCCTGCGGGGGGTCGAGTGAGGCCAAGAGCGATACGATTGCGAATCTCGATGCCTTTCAACTCCTCACAGGTTGCGAACGTTAGAGGAACTGCCTCCCAAACGACTAATCCAGTCTGGTGCTTCTCATCGCGCTCCTTCAAGGTGAATGTGACCTTGACCTTGTTGAGGTCTCCCCGGAGAGCGCGATGAGCAGCGCGCCAATGCTCCGGGTCCTGTCCGTGTTAGCTGAGTCGCCTGCAAATCGTAATACTCACGAAAATGTCTTTCAGCTCCAAGAGACAAACAAATTTGACACTCTCTTTGATGGGATCTGTGCCGACCTTCTAGATCAGCGCAGGAGGTTCAAATCGCTCAATCTCTTTCAGCTTGTTGTCAAAATCCCAGACATCTTGCACATGAGTTTGAGTGAGTGCAGTGTTTCGCTCGTTCTCATTCTTGAAGCGGATGGTAGGGGGAAAGGCCGAGCCTCTGTTCGCGGGGATCTGTTTGCTGTACCGGCCCATGTCCCACCAGTGCCTGTGAATGTTAGCTCGGTCTTGACAGGGACAGGGGACTCACTCTTCGCCATATCCATAGTCGCCGGGGATGAGCTGGGAGTTGATGGTGCTGACGGCGCGTGTGATCTCAATGCTGGTGGCTTTGACCAGGAGAGTGAAGGTGTTTTGACGGAGGATATCTGGTAAAGAGATGATATCCTTGATTGACGTGTGTTGGTTCACCCAGGCGTCGACAGTCTCATTCGCACCATGGAACGGCAGACCAAATCCGGTGACCGTCGTGCTTGCTTTGCAGTTGATCTCGACGATCTTGTATCCGCTTGTGTCCTCCGGGAGGTGGTTGCTGAGGGCGGTCTTCTCATCGGTTGTGAGGTTGTGAAAGGTGAGCGTGAAACCGCGCGGTGGAAGTTCTATGGTGATGTGATGAAGGGCTGAGTCAGTCATGGTCAGGTCCGCGCTGTACCAGCTGAAGGTTTCGCGGTTTGGGTCTCGGAGGAAAGAAAGGCGAATCCCTTTGTTGACGAGGTTGGCCGCAAGCTCGGGGGATGCCGAGATAAGTCTCAGAGCTTCATCTGCATCTCGAATGATGAGATCGCACGAGAGTTGTTTGCGATGAGGCGTTGCCATGATTATTTTGGGTGCGTGTGAGGCGGCAGCAGGCGTTTGGAGGTGGGATGTTGAAGCGAAAAACCCCACGAGCGCAGAGTTGTTGTGAAGCAGGCTCAAAGTTGCCTCGAGGAAGCGGGGCGGGTGTGGTTGCACGAAGGGAGCCCCCAACGAGGGAGACCTCCAAAAGAAGAGCCAAGCAGCAGGCGGGGTAACAACACTGTGTGAAGACCAAGCGTCACTGAATCACGCTAGCTTCTTTGGGTTCGATGGAGGGAGAAAAAAGGTACGTAGATACCTTAGCTTGGAATCGAAACTTGAGTACGGGCAGTAACCCAAATTCACAGCAGGCGGTAAACTCACTGGAGTCCACTGCAGTCTACTGAAACAAGCTCTTCAAAACGCCCAGCCAGCGGTACGTACCTCGACTTGGCATTAAAACGGGTACAGGGGGAAAGGTACGTCAGGGCGGCGCTAAATTTCTTCCTCACGCAAAGCTCTTTGTACCACACAACTTCTGCTCATCGCATCCTCAGAATACCCTCGACACAAAATATTTGCTCGCACGACTCCATCAAACCATTCAAAATGTCTTCCGTCACTACTCCCCTCAACTTCAATCACTCTAGCATTGATGTTCGCAACATTGATGCTCGCCGCGCCTACATGAAGGCATTCTTTCTTCACCTTGGCCTTTGGGATGAGGAGAAGGTGAAGACTTATCGCGAGTTTAGTGAAGAGCAAGGTTGTGACTTGGTGTACAACGCAGGTCATAGCCAAGTCAACCACGTTTTCTTCGAGTTTCTTGTTGACACGATCGTCTGGCACAACATACTCAGGACGGGTAGCGCGCTTGGCCAAGGTCACGACTGGCCTTGGACGCCTGACGCTTTGCCTGACAAGACGGACGTCACCACCGATGGCGCCTCTGAGTGCTACCGAGAATGGCGGGATCGTAAGATGTCTGCCATGCAGCAAATCATAGCGACTGGGCAAATCATCAACCTCAAGGACCTCCATTGGTATGGCTTCATCATACCCACAGAGACTCGGGTTGAATGTCTTTTCGGCCCGGCCTCGACTCAGTTCCCCCATCATGACATCAAGAGTCTCACCATCGCAGAGGTGGAACGCCATGTTGTGGCAATTCTTCAGGGCGCGTTCCCGTCGCGTACCCAGTTCTACACCACTGACGAGATCCTTTTGCGAACCAACTACCGGCTCATCCAAGGATGAAGACCCGCGGGACGAATGGAGACAGGAGGTCGAGCAACCAACGGATGTCGTATGAATCCGACAAGTCTCGCCGTGACGGCAATTCTCTGCCCGATCCCGTTCTTATCACCCAGACCATCACCTAATACTACCGCGTCTTGGACAAGAATGGTAAAGTCACCAGCCGTCTACCAATAGAGTACCAGTGCTAACACACGATCAGGAGTCGAACATGACGTTGAAAATTGCGATGATATGGTGGGATACTGAACGGATGAGTGAAGTTTAATGAGTAACGGTGGCCGACACGTTGGAGGGATTAATGGCAATCGGACAGGAATGAAGAATGGGGTTAATACATCTGATCATACAACCGTTCCATCGCTTTCGTGACCAAAACTACACAAATTCTATCACTGGACGATTGATGGGACTCCACGACTTTCGGTTCCAAGACTGGTAATTGTCTCAACGAACGTGCTCTTCAAAGTTCAAACCATGCTGCAGGTCTCTGCTCATTCAAGCCCTCGCCCACACATCTCAATCACAAATGAGACACCTTGCTGTAAACTTGGAAATGCGCAATGGCCCTAAAACCTTGACTTCAATTCATAAACTAATAATCCCTGGCGATCCTCACCATGTAGCCTGGGATGCATGTCTTATCTGATTATGGGGCGTTTGAGTATCGAGGGGTCTCTCGAGTGAGCATTTACACATTATTGGGGGCAGTCCACTGAAAGGTTCTGTAAGGTACGGGAGGCAGCTAGCGAGCAATGGTTCCATGATCTCAGTTATGTGGGGTTCCGCCTCCTTGAACTGAGGCAGATCCATTCTTAGACGATGCTCAAAGTGCTATCGTTACCCGGTTTCTTGGCTGCTTGCCGATGACTGTATTTCTCTGACCCAAATTGGAGTCCAGCTATACTTGCTCCATAATCAGCATGGCTGCCGAGTTGCGTTGTAGCATCTGCTGGTCACTTCAGCAAAGTCCTGATCTGTGCAGTCGTACTGTATCAGATCTTGTCACGTACAAGGAGCTTCATAAGTCCCTTAGCTCAAGGCTTAGCCGTCCTCATTTCTTCATTTCTCTTATTCTATATAAGATTGCAGCTCATACACTTCTGCAGAACCAGCCCTCTGCTTAACCTCGACTCATCGTTCCCCGATACAATGGCCCACTCAGTCACTCTCAGACCCAGACTCGTCACCAGGTAGTACCTCGTTGTCGGAAGGCGTCTCGTGTGCAGGATTTGGATATCGGAATCGATAGCTCTCTCTCTCTCTTGCGATAAGGTTATAACTGCTCACAAGGGTTCGACGAACAAACAGCTTCAACTCCCGGTTGTTACGAGGCCATTGGTCATCAGACAACCCTCCCTTGCGCTCAAATGCTTCAAAGACTGCCTTCGGGGTATCTGTCCAGTCTATATTGTCCCAATGGAAACGCTTGACGGCCTTGGTAAGGATCTGCAGATCCTTAGTGGTGACTGGCAGTGCTGGAAGATCAAGGTATGTGTTACTGTAGCTAGAGCTGGGATACATCCTTGCTATCTGTCTGAGAAAAACAAGAAAGTCCGAAAACTCCGACGGAGGAGCTTCTGTTTGATCGGCTCTAGCCTGTAGATGCATCATCTGAAGACTCGCAGTAGCCGGAATCTCTTGTCTATTATCATAGAACATTCCATAAAGGGCTTCGAGGGCAGGGCATTTCTTTGTATGGCCAGGTAAACCGTATGCCATTGGCCAGGGTGAGCGGTCGTCGACGCGAACTTTGACAGTGTACTGGATCGCTAGGACCAAGCGGTTAGAGTGACCTCCCCAGCATGGATGAACGGCCAGTTCAGCAAACAAGCGGCTGAACTTTGGCGTAAAGACTGCATGGGACGCCTGCATGCCTGGTGGTGGGGTCGGGCGATACCGCAACTCGTTCAACGGGGACAAGATCTTATGTGGTGGGGTCCAGAGCGCGCGAAGGCAGGCTCGATAAACAGTCTTCAAGCCCTCAGATGCTTCTGTGGTCACAGCAGGATCGAAGTCGTCATAGTCCTTCTTCGTTTGCGAGTCATTCCAGATCCTCAAGAACTCTTGGTCGACAGTCGAGGGTCGTTCTCTTGTACCAAGGTACAGCGGACGTGTGACTATGCGGTTGATATCGCCAAGTGAGGCTTGCCCGTGAACATCCAAAGCCAACTGAGCGGCCACAGTGGATATAGCTATCATGTCGAGGTCGCTGTTGCTGGAAGCTGCAAGGATTAGCTTTCGTAACCGCTTCATGGAAGGGTAGTGATAATTGTAATACTTACAATGTTGGTTGGCACTCATTTTGGCACTGAGATCACAAATGCTGAGAAGACGTGGTTGTTGTTTGATTGAGGGGACAAGAAGTCGGATGTCTCACACATGGCGGCTGGCGATGTTAGGGTTACACAAGTTGTAAATCCACCTTAGGTAAGCCGTGAATCAGAAAAAAAGTGCCAAAATTTGCTGCTTTTAATGCTCAAACCCTTGCTCATTCTGTTTATAACCATTACCAGTACGCTCACATCTAAAGTCAGTAGTCCCAAATGCTACCCTACTCAATGCTGACATCTTGCAGCTACGAACCCGATCCTAGACACCATGCCTGGACAGTCCACCTCTGGACAGCAGTCCACCCCTGCGCAACTACCCCTCGGTCTCGTCGAGAAACTGATACATCTCAGCTTCGAACTCAAGGAAACGCGGTGGCAACGTGATGTGGCTCAAAGGAACGCCAACAATTGGAGGCGGGGATCCAAGCTCGGGCAAGAGATGGTCACCAAGTCCGAGAAGAAGTACGATGACTTGAAGCAGTCACATGAAGGCCTGGTGAAAGAAAACGAAGGACTGGTCAAGGAAAATCAGGACCTGAAGAAGGCGTTGGAAGACATGCTCAATGAAAAAGAGATTTTGGAGATGGAGCGCAAGAAGTTTCAGACAGAAAAGAAGGATCTTGAGAAACGATTCCGAGATCTGTTCGCGAGATTCTGAGAGACGGAAAAGGACCAAGAAAAGAGCCAACCTCGACATTCGATGCTTCGCGAGCGCGAACCCTACCGACCGAAAAACAACCCATCGCTCATCGTTACCGACATGGTTAGAGAGCTCATATTAAGAATTAGCATGGGTTTAGGTGCGAACTCATGATGAGGGAGCGGACATCTCCAGCCTGTTGGGATATATGAAAAGGATTCGATGGATGAGTAAGTGGCAAGGGGATTGATAGTAATGAAGAACGAGGTTAACATAGGTAGCCATACATTAATTCAATCATCACTCAGCCTGATTGACTTTCATGCGGATCCAGCAATAGTTACTAATAGGTGTCCTCTTACGAGTTGAAACTGTACTTAAAGTTCTCTGCAAACGATACACCTCATTCACATCTTGTTCACAACTTAGGCTGCTTAGTAGCTTAAAAGGTCCTTTCGGTTCAGATATTACTCAGTGCTATCGACTGTCCGCACATGACCCTGTCCCTCACCCTAACTACGTCGCAAAATGACAAACAACCAGCTTTTCCGTTACTCCATCTCCATCAACGATCTATGCCCCAAGTCTTGTGGCGCTTCTCTGACCCTGCGAGAGAGGGTCTGCGGTGGTATTGCGCAGAATCCAGGAGGGAGTCGTAAAATGTGTCGGTATCGATCATTGCAAGCGGTGCGGTCTGACGGGCGAGTGAATATTGCACGCCTCTATCGCCAGTCTGTAGCCCGTCAGATTCGCTTAGAGGGATCGGCTCGTCTCCAACAATCCTTAAGGGATCCCACACAACCTGGAGTTGACTGCAGGCCCTGGTTCGGTCGCGGCAGGTTTTCCCCAACGATGCTTCAGTGGATTTAGTGGATGTTTAGTGGCTCCTCAGGCCAGGAGCTGATTCAATCTGACCACGGGAGCTGCCTTAAACGTTTTAGTGGTACCAGTGGAAATTTAGTGAATGCCAGCTCATTTGTGTGCTAACCGGGGAGGCTACTGCACCTTGTTTTCCAGTGGATGCCCTGCTAACGACCGATGGAATGTTGCACACTATTTATTGTGGGCCTTCCACCCTCACTCAACTTATCCCCCCTCGCACAAGCACGAGGAGACCACTGGATTTTCTGCCCCAAACCCCACTCAGAGAACAACCTACCCACCGTCAAACGGCATCCGCTGAACCTTGACATCTCCCAAGACTAGGAAGCATTTTCTTCTCTTTCTTTACAACATCAAAACACAAATCTTTCGCAATGGACACCAAGCAAGACCTTCCCACCTTCGATCACTCAGCAGCTGACTTCAAAGAAGTCGGTCCTCGCCGTGCCCACATGGAGCAGTATTTTCGAGCCCTCGGTTTGTGGAACGCAGACCTGGTCGAGGGGATTCGCGCCCAGCGTTTGGAAGAGCGCTGTATCAAACTCCGAGAAAAGAAGAATAAAACACTTAGCCACCTTTACTTTGAGTACGCTGTAGACTACGGAGTTTGGTACAGCCTTCGTAAGTTCAACCAACCACCTTAGCCTTTCTCACAATTTACTGACCGCATTACAGTCGACGTTGGCAACCTATCACAGGAAGACCATCCTTGGCCTCATCCAGTGTCTGACAAGCCTGAAAGGAAGGACTTTTCGGCGGGTGTCTCTCGGTACTACCAAGATTGGCTACTTCGAAATGGACCCCTTCCAAAGTCACAGGGAGAGTCCTTAAAGGCGCCCAAGTCTGAGCCACGCGCCTCTGGCGCTTCTGACTTGCTTCATCTGTCGAAGGTGGCATTCGTTAGCAAGGCAGCAGTCGAGGCTGGCAAGTACTGGGATGAGATGCATGGTCGCAACGCAACTGGCTCTCTCAGCAATGTGGTTCGTTTTCATTCTCAGCTCTCCCATCCTTTAGCTTTTCTCTGACGGACAGTGAAGACGCTTGTCAGCATGCGGCTAGCAAACGAAGACGATTTCAAATCCGAGGCTTCTGCCAAGGATATGGCCATACCTGGATCCCAGACTCAACCTGCTGTGGCAGCAGAGACTACTCAGAAGTCTCCAGCCGCAGCCAAGGACACCGTGGCCAGGTACGACCCATCGATCCCCTTTGCCTTACAACAGGCTGAGCGCGCTGCGGCTGCAAAAGCTGCTCGTCAGTCTTGAGCTATGCTTGTCGCCGAGAAGACACGGTCCCAACCGATTCTCAAAGTAAGTTGCCCTCCATATCTACCGGAACCTTTAGCTGACCTTGCCTTCATCATTCAGCCATATCTACACAAGTCAAACGATAGATCAGTCGGCGTGGTGCTCGGGGGAGGAGTTGGTGGCCCAGGGGCAGCTGTTACGACAGCAAGTTCTGAAGATCGAGTGCCTTGAGCGTACTTCAGATGGCAATTGAATGTAGTTAAGATCGGTTTCAGAAGACGTGATGGCAATAAAAATGATCAACGCTCTTTGCGGCTTCTATTTGAATGGTATGCGAAGAACGACCCAAATGAATGGTCAGGGGAAGGAAACTACCATGATAAAACTATCACCTTCGGATACAATTCAAGTAATCGGTATGTTGTCAGGGCCGAGATTCTCCGCATAAGTAGCAATGAAGGGAAGTTGAACAAAATCACCAACAGGCTTTCAAATCCATGTAGTTCTATTTGCCTATGAACAGCATACAAAAAGCATGAATACTTGTCGAAGCTGCCACTCATGCTTAGCCCACCTCAATGCCAAACCAATACACCTGTTCCATCATCATACTGTCAAAGGGCCATTACTAAGGGTCCACCGAAATACCAGTCAATGATTGATTCCATCCAACGTTCATGGGTTACTCGATTCGATAGCCTGGAGCATTTTGTCGATGAGTGGAATGATGTCCTCGTTCGACTCGGCCGCGGTCCGGGCAATAATTGCATACTGCACAGCGTGAAGGGCACAAACCTGATCAAACAAGGATGTAGCAGTCGCAACATCGGTCGCTTTTCCAAGCTTCTCCATGAGAGAGTCCATGTTGGCGTCCTCGAGGAGCGCTGCATGCTGGCCCACGATGGATTCGACAGCTCTGTTTGCGTGGACGACTGAAGCTTCAATATGCGATTTCACGGCCAAGAGGGCGGCTTTGAAGTTTTCGGCAGTCACCGGCTGGGATGTTGCCCCCCCGTTGTCCACCGACTTCTGGGGCGGAGTGCGAGGACAGCTGTTACTGTACCGCTGACAGAAAGGCAGAATCTTCTTGACCTCTTTCAAAACAACCTTCTCATGAGCATCAGCCATCGGAATCATGTTATGGCAAGATTCAAGAAGGAAGGGGAGGGCGTTGCGGGGTAACATATCCCCCAAGTGCTCGTCGTCGTGTCCAGTGTCGGCATCGGTACGAAGGGCCTTGTGAACGGCCATGATGAGTTCGGGGTCAATGCCGCGGAGTTTCGGGTTCAATCGCTGGTTCCTTGTTAGAGCTGAAACATATATCAATCCCAACCGACTTACTGCTACCTCTACATGGAGCTCATCAGACTGGGCCCGGGTGAACTCAGAACTGAAATCGAAGAACGCAATCTCAGCATCTGTGCCTGTTTGAAGTCCGTATTTCAGATCCACTCTGCAGTCTTCCATGGTGGCCAACATCATGTCGATGAAAGACTTGTCTATCGCTCCTGACATCTTGAACGTGCTCCATGTGAGCACAAGCTTGGTTGCAAGGTGCTCTGGCTTAGTGGCCACGAGTGGGTGAGCAGTGGCGACCTTTTCTCCGAGGCTGTAAACCAGGGAGGCCGTCATGCGACTCTCGCTCGTATTATCGAGGGCCGCGGCTTGATGGGAATCTTCAGCATCACCGTTGCCACTCATCTTCAGCGGGGATGCCGACAATGTCGCAGCGTGACACCAGGTATCGAAAGATCGTGGTATAGTTTCGGGGATGAAGAAAGACGAAGTGCCGCCTTGAGCAATCAAGGGATATGAGTGTTGTGGTGGAGTGAGATGGAAATTTACCGAGCGATCTGGCGTGAGGGTGCGGAGAAATGAAGGTGGGTACAGGAAGAAAGGCGATCGCCAGTGGTGCTTGGGCAATGGGCTTGCGGTAAGTCGTAGTCATGTGACCAAGCCGAGCGAAACTGGAGCCTGTAAGCGTAAGATAACCTGGGAACAGCAGATAATCAGTTCCAGGATCCTGACTGCCAAGACAAAACCACGGGGGGATCCGATCTACCGATGGAAGATGTAGACTTTTATAGCCAGGATGCTGAATGAAAATATGTGTAGCGGCTGAGGAACCTTGTGTCTCTGATTGATGGGAAATGGCAGATAAAGAGACCTCATTTGTTTGTCTCTGTCTGTGTTGACCTGCTTCCATGGGTCTCGTAATGTGACTGTGTGGGTCCTGTGGCACCAAACGTAGCCGAAAATTATCCACAGAAACTCCACAGAGATGTAGATGAGTTCCTGCAGTCAGAATCCCGCTCACACTACCAGCGCATCACCACTGAGGTTCCAATCCCACGAATCATATTTCATCACTCAACAAGATGTCAGAACAGCGAGTGCCTGACGTGTCCAAGATTGACCATGGCGACTCGAAAGCCCGTGAGCTGTACATGATGGCGTTTGCTGGAGCCATCAATCACTTTGACTACGAGAGATACCAGTCTGCGGTCAAACTTGCAATGGGGAATGTCTGCGCCACTTTTGAACGAGACGGACTTTCCACGGTCGGTGTCGCTTACTACTTGTATAAGCTGGACTTGGCCCTTTGGGACATCTACTGTATGTACACCCCGTCCCGATGGAACGTGTCTAATTTTGAATAGTTGGTAATCTTGGCAATGATAAGCCTGTTTGTCCCTGGACCACTCGGCCTGTACAGAACGACCCCAACGACGAACCTTCCCACGAATACATCGACTGGCGTAGTGAGCGCGGATTGACAGATTCCATGCAGTCGGACATGGATGTCTCTGGTGATGCTCTCATCGCGCAAGAGGGCGATTCCCAGGACCCGGCTTCGTTACTTGAGAGCCTAAATAGATCGTATCGCCAGATTGTCGATATGGCTAATGCTGCTACTGAGATGACGAACAAGAACATCGAAATGCACAAATCGATGGACAAACTCCTTGATGAGAAGATAGTTCTTCAAGACAAGGTCTTCAGATTGGAAGGGCAGCTGGCACGCGCGGAGGGGAATTCCCAAATCGTCAGGTTGGGGCGCGCAGAAGTAAACTTCTCTGCACTTGGCCATTCCCGTGGTTTCTGATCCTGTTTGTCTTTAGAACACAGGACACGCAGGATATGGAAGATCCTTTGCTTTCATCCGAAATCAAGCGACGTTTGCCGAAACAATGGACGTCATACAAGCGTGGACACCCAGATGGAACAGGAACACCACCACCGATAGACTTCTCCTCAATTCACTCAACAGCGGCTGATAGAGGTTCCAGGTCTCTCATAAGGATGAAATTGATGTAGATAGAAGAGCCACGAGCAGTCAATTCAACGTTCTATGGTGCCTCACGCATTAATTGGAAAGCATTTGAGTCTTGGTGAAAGATTGCAGTGACCAGCCTTGTAATTCAGCCCAGTGGCATACGCTGCTTTTGCAAAAAGGAGCTTTGTATTGGACTGTAACAAACAGGTCGGATCCTTGAAGAGGCAAGCCACAGATGAAAGTGGGCTAACTGAGCCTCACAAGTAGAATCTCCCTTTGCTCTGACCTTCTTTGCTTCTTGTAGGTGAATGATGGATGATGAACAACTCAACTGTATGCTTGGGCCATAGATAGCTGCACGAGAGGAATCCATGCTGCTTTAGTCAGAGATGTATGTTCAAGGGACGGTAGTCAACAGAGACTCTCACCACCCTCACGCGCTATGGTAGACGTCAAGCATCGTCTCCCGCACTAGCAGTTGATGGACTGTTGCATGCATGAGTGCCTTCGTCAATAGACCCTTCGTATCATTGGTAGACTACTGGTGAAGCTCAACAGTCTCATGATGCTTCTCATGTCCATGGTCTCAAGTCAGAAGCCGATTTTCTTTGACTTCAAACCACGGTAATGGGATGATATTGGTAGTCTGAACTATGCCGAGATCCCTGAGAACGGATGAAGCACTTGTGGTATTATGGGCAACTCCCTGATAATACCTCGTTACGGACTAAGGACAGATTTTGCTGAGCTTTGACCAGAGGCATTGAGATTCTAGACTGAAAGCTGGGCAGCTGGCACGCAGCGTACGTCATGCCCACACGATTCATCCTCACAATTTCCCTTGCCCAACTTGATAAGAAAATTTCAACAACTCTCTTCCTCACCGCAGAGATACCAAGGCCATTCGACATCAATTAAACACCATCCGACGTCATGTCGAGCGGTTACGGAAGCGAAGCCAGCGTCAGGTCTGGTGACTCTGATGCCTCTGATACATCACTCGACTCTCTATCTACTATCTTAGAGAACTTTAAGAAAGCCCCTGAGCCGCATTAGATTGCTGATATCCGTTTCAGATACCTTATTATCCCCAGCTGCCTTAGCATAGAAGAGACAACAACTAGGAGGATTCTCTCAGCAATCCAGGGATAAAATAATTACCCTATTATCTTTATCCTTTCTTAATATAAATAGTAAATATACAGTATAGAAATATTAGATCTTCCCATTCTTCCTAAGTATTAAGAGATAACACTAAAGTATATATAATTCTTATCTATTCTTAAGGATAATTATGCTAGTAAGGGACCTAAAAACTAGAAACCTGCAGAAAGCATTAACAATTAGGAAAGAAATCTAATATTACTAAAGCAAGTATTTATTATCTTCTCCCTTAACCCTTATATATCTACTAATTGCGCTCTTACGCTCACTAGACTTATTCAATAGGCTTGCGATATCTCAGAGACAGAATTAGTAAGCATTCAAGTTCTCATAATATCCAGCCTCTTTAGCAATAACTTGCTATTTAAGCTTATAAGTATCCACTCTAGCTTCCCTATTACTTACTATAAGATACCTATCCTGCAATATATATATACTGTATTTAAAGACACTATTAACAACTTAAAAGGTAATGCAATGTATACCAATATTAAGAACTAGATACTAAATAGAGATAAAAGTAATAAGCATGCTATACTCTTTATCCCTCCTCTTACTAGAAAGGATATATTTCTAACCATTACTCATTCTATTACTTATAATAGCCTCTTCTTTAAGCATATTAATAATACCAGTCCTATTATAAAATAGTAACTTATATTGCAGTTATATATAGCACTATAAGCTAGCACTAGCACTGTCATTAAAGTTAATGCAGAGTATCCAATTCCCTCCTTTCTTAAGGGCTACTCTTATATCCAAGTTATACTTGGCAAGAGATGCATAAGGCAGATCTTTGACAAAGACGTAAAGCAAGTTATTTACAGGGAGACTGCGCTCACGCAAACCGAGTTCAATGA
>JAAOAQ010000421.1:0-20047 GCA_013396025.1 Fusarium phyllophilum | reverse complement strand
GTTCTGGCGGCATGATTAGACCCTTGAGTGTACAGGCATCATCATGTGCCTATTGGTGTGACACTGAAAGTCATATCTGAGCGATTGCCACTTACATACGGACTACAAGTCCCTGTTTTCCTCCTCAATATATACGCATGGGCGAACGGATTAGGACGTCATAGTATATGTTGGGGTTGACTAGGTACTTACGTACAGTAGCAAAGATGCCTTCAGTCAGAAAGAACGGAGTAGGCACGGATAGGTACAAGTCTCACAACTCCAACCAATTTCACAGACCCCACAGTCTGACCCGACAGTTTGGAACAGGTCGGGTCTTTACACCAAAACGGCATAGGCGACAGGGATTGCTGGGGGCCTCAATTACCGGGGTGTAAATCAGGTACATGTGTGGTACCGTCATAGCGGAGTTGGGGAGTCTCAGCCCAGCCCGAGTGACAAATTCGCTTCTTGTATTACATTGTCTCGCATGAATGAACATGGCAATCGAATTTCGGCATCATCAAGCTTTTTCGCTTCCTTCAATTGGTGACCGGTAATGACTTACCAAAAATGCTGACGCTGCTACCTAACAGTTTAATCATGACCAGAAATTAGCGACGTTATCGTGGGTGGTTAAGCATGTGCAAGGTAAACTAAACCACTGAACCCTGCTAGAGAGCTGCAGCCCCAGCCATTCTATCTTGCGAGATTGGTACTTTCTTGATTCTAGGACACCCTCAGGAGACGGAAAATCCAACTTGGTTTTCTGTTTATGGTGAGACATAGATGTTGTGTAGCTGTAGATGAGGTTAGTTAGTATGCTTGTATCGGCGATCCCAAAAGAACAACGTGAAATACACATCGTTGTCAGTAACTGTTCTTTGGCCAGCAATGCATTTACCATCCCATTATTACACTGGTCATACGTGGGCCAATGTATAGGTACTGTGCGTATAGATGGATCCGACAGGATGGTACAGCCTAGTCTACAGTGGGTTCGTTCGATGGAGGTGTGTCGGTTAAGTTTCGTCTCGTATCAAACTCTCTCGTTGCCAGGGTCTGGCACCTGTGAACGGTTTAACTAAACACACAGATGCCTTCAGAGAGGTCTCCACTCGTTCGTCCACTTCCCTGGGCCTTTCCGGCTACTGAAGCGGTGAGGAGCGGAAGGTTTGAAATAGTCCCTTTGCGTTGATGACTTCGACCGGGTAAAGTACCTAAAGTCGACCGGTCGCAAGTCCCAGTAGATGTATTTGCTGTTTTGGTTTGAGTCTAAAGCTGAGCAGTTACATTACCGCGCGAATCGCGCCAGTATATGGCATGTGTGGTATGAATATCTGGGGGCTGGCACCACAGATCATGGTGCGCCGACCCCATTGAAGTGATTAGTGCAAGCTTTGCAGTAGTCATCCTAATGATGCCTGATCGGGAGCCATACGGATATGTAGCCAACTATAGGACAACGAGCGGTTCATCTTCAGGATTTGCCTCGGCTAAGATGCAGTCTATCAGTGAGCTGATGAGCTGAGAGTGGATTCCTCACAATCAACAGGGTGGTCATAAGACGACGGCGGTGATTCTTGACTATATCTTGGAGAGTTCAGAATCGATTGCAAACTTCATCTCTTGCTGCTATCCCCTGCTCTGAAGCCCGTTGTAGCATCTCGTCTAGCAATGAAATGATGAAGAAGAAGTACGGTGCAAGAGACTTAAAAACCCACTACTAGATCTGGCTTTTGTTGCGGGCTTTGTGGGATCTGCATCGAAGGTATCTCGGGCCCAATCCTTTGGTAATTTGGGTTAGTGCGGAGGTGGACAAGGTTCAGGGATATATGTAACTCAACAACCCTCATTTTGCTCCCTTGGACCTTGCATGATGGAGTACATCACGAGAAAACCGTCGTTATTTCTGATTGGTGCTACATGAAGAAACATTGGGAGGCAGTCTGCCAGTCGGGAACAAACCTGATCAGACATTAGTCGATTTCGGCGAACGCATTCATCAATTGGCCGAAGCTACTTGCATTGATGATCGAGGGACAGTCTTTGATAAGATGCCCAGAATAGTTGCATCCGAGATGTGTCTGCCCCAGAGAAGAATGCCCTGTCGGCTCTCCCATTAGACATTGATCGATATGTGCTCCCTGGCATAGCTGTAAGTGAACTTCTCCGTTTGAGTTAGTCAAGCACCAGAACCGATGAAATATGGTGACAAAGAAGTTGTTTTCTTGGTAAGGTCGTCGTGCGTGGCATATGTGGCGCTTCGACTGATCACATGGTATGAATATGATAAGCGCAGACTATTTTTCGTATAATGACACTTTTTAGAAGATTGATCATATGTCGGTTATGCAAACGTGCTAATGCCTAGATTTAGGAAGTCGAAGCTATGGTGATACGACTCTCGGATATTGGAGACCTTCATGTCTGCTTCACAACAATACGTTACCAAGGAGAGATCATCAGCGAAATTCTGCATCCTTGGTCGAGGCTTGAGGAACTGATATGGTTATCAAAATGCCGGATCAGCTAAGGCTCTCCCAATTTCCTGGGCTGGATGGAGAACTGCCGCCCCTTCGTGCTGCTTGCTCGGCGCCATGGACGAGTATGAGATCAATCTTGGTATATATGCCCTTCAGCCCAGTGCAGCGAATATGTTGGGGATGACGAGACTGGTCTGAGACTTCCTGGAAATGCGTCTATGGGGAAACAGCAATCGGATTGAGCATACAAGCCTAGACATGAATTCGTTTGTACATATGGCGACGACCCATCCATTTGTGAGAGACATTGGATCAGATGGTGAGTATCAGATTGGTGGGGAAGAGAGCTAATTGGATCATCGGTATCCGCCCAAGTAAATGGCACGCATTTATATACCCGATCAGGAGCTTCATCGAAGCAAGCAATTCATCGGTGAGAAGCGAGCAACAAGATGATGGAGAAAGGAGACCGAAACGGGACGAAACGAAAACCGCGGGCGGGCCTTGGATCCAAACAGCACCTGAGTTCAGCGCCAATGATCCAAAAACGAGCCTTGGACTGCAGGGGTTCTGTGCACTAGTTTCCGTAGCATCTCCCTAGCGTAAGCCACAACCCCTGACAGCTTTGGTGCATTTCAGAGGTACGGGACGTTATCCAGCCCAGGGTTTGAGCCTCGACAGTCTGTGATGGCGTAAGGAGAAGCGTGCGGGCACTAGGGAACGAGGGAACTCGCCCACGACCTCGGGTTGGCGTGTTTGGCTCTGACAAGGTTGTCGTCAACGAAAAGAGCATTGGGACACGTTATCCTTTTTCCGTAACACCTCTGAATGATAGGTTCCGTTGATATAGGCAGTTAGCATCATCACCTGATGACTGGGGCACCACCTTTGACAATGGAGAGCTTCTTTCCTCCCTCTCAGGCATCCATTGGTTCGACTCACAAACAGCCTACAATTCAACTGAGACTGGTTCATCACACTGCTCTCGGGAGACCTAACTTAGTACCTAGTATCTCGTTTTTAGCACATCCTCTCTGTAGTGTCCAAGTCGACACGGCGTTTCGAGTAATAGTTAATCTCAAATAAATTCCTTTGCTGAATCAGAGGCATGGCCCAATAAGATGTTAGTCTGGACAATGCCCGGGAAAAAAAGTCATGGGCCAATAATCTTACATCCAATGCTGGTAGACGATGAGCTAGCTGTCTCGATTCAAAACCAACATGAATGAAGCCGGGAATGTTTCTTACAAAAAGAAATGGCCTAATGTTGAGATCGTTGCAGAGAAAATTACATGTATCCCACCAAATACATTTGGCGCCTGATAGAAAATGTCTCGAGCCAGCATCAAAATCTGGAATCATCACATCAGTTACAACAACCGAGTCAGGCCTGACATTTCTGTCTTCATCAAGTCCCCTCATCTAGTCCCATGTTCCCTGTTGGCTCGATGCTAAAGTGATTGGAGACAAGACCGTCGTCGGTTAGGGGCAGCATTGGTATCCTCCCCGAAACACAACCAACAGCGGGACGAACCCCTCATCCTCCACAGTGACAGCGATCAGTGGCTGATCGGGGGCGCGGTTAGAGGGAGGGACGGAACCAACACAAACAAGAGAAGACAAGAAACCTAAACGGCACCCGTCATCCATCGTCCATCGTCCATCGTCCATCGCCCGAGGCCAATGGGCGGTTGCGGCTTCGGCGCCGTCAACCGGTGATGACAGCCATATCATTACACTCAACGGCATCAATCAAAAGGGAAAGCCATCATGGCTGGATGTTTCGTATGTTGAGATCCAGTACTCCTCTCCCAGCTATTCCAAGGATGGCCAAACGGCCATCGGTGCAACCTAAATCACATACCGCAACACTCGAAAGAGAGGAGACCCCAAGTATGGATGTGATATCGTGTATTGCAGAATAACAAGACCTCCTCGGGAGACCATTTCAACCATGGAAATCAACGTCACAGGCCGCTTGGGGAGGCCAGCCAAGGAGACGCGATACATAGTTATGCTATTACAATTTTAATGGGCTGGATACACGAGGAGGGAGTTCGCTGCAGGTGCTGCAGAAGGTCCAAAGCCAAAGGCTGTCTTGTCTGTCAGAGACAGCAAGTGAGCGCATATATGTATGTAGGTACAGTATGGACGGGTAGGTAAGGCATGTTAAGTTCCTTGCATAAAACACAACAAGTGGTTCTCACACAAATCGATGCATCCATCAGCCCCGCCAGGTAGCGTAGCGTAGCCCAGCGATATCGATGTTGGTTGCCCCTCTGAATGAGCTGTGTGTGGGTTCCATTGTGATTGATGTTGATACGGAACGGTACTTTGTCCCTACCATTTGGCGGCACCTTGGTGCAAGTTTTTGGATATCCTCTTGACTACTTTCTGGTAATTACTTATTAGTAAGATTGGGGATCGGAATATGAATGGCAAGTTTACGATTCTGATCTATTTTCAGCCCGACCCATCTTAGCCCCGGGCTGGTTAAAAGTTGTAATAATAGTGCCGCTGGCTTCAGTGCCATAAATTTGATAAGTAACTAATCTGAAGTGGGTTGCCTGAGGTGTTCTCATGGCCATCAGAAAGATTCTTCAGGGATGGTAACACAAGGCTTCGACCGCTTTTCGAGGCGCATGATAATAATAATAATCACAATACAAATAACAAGCAGGACTCGACCAACAGCCGTCATCTCAACAGGGGGTGTAATGCAAAAATGAAGAGGGGCGAACCCTCGAGGGGCACACACCCACAGGTTCAAGGTCCAAGGTCCAAGGACCTATCCATGCCCGTCTCTGCCTCTGTCTGCCTCTGCCTCTGCCTCTGCCTCTACACCTCTACCTCTGTACCTGTACCCGTACCTGTACCTCTAACGCCGTGCCTAGGGCTGCCTTGCCTCGCCTTGCCCTGTTAGCCTGTCTTGCCTTAAGCTACCTACCCAAGGACAATTGTGCTGTAAGTTAGCTAGGTACCTTACCTGTATCCATGTCCCACGCTCCAGCTCCACACTCTTGCTGGCGACAATAAGTATCAACAACCTTCCTCCTCATCTTTTCCGGCTTCTTTCTTGCCCATGACCTTTTTAATGCCCTTTGCATTTGTTTACCTCCAGCTACGAGCCTCCATTATATCAATTAACTACTCGGTGATCATCTGGGCTCAAACTTTTCGGTCCACAAGTCTCAAAAAGAGGATCACGAGAGAACAAAAACCCCTCCTACAATCTTCAAACTCAACTCAGTTGAGCCCTTCATCTTCCAACTGCCTCCCATCTCCTTCTTTCTTGAGCCAACTTGGCCGTATTCTCGACACAGAAACTGAAATTGGAATGCATCCTGGAGGTCTTCTATCCAGTTGCATTTTCTATATACACAACCTACGCCCAGCACAACATCTTCAAGTCCTGACACCGACGTTTCACCTCGGGTGAATTTGCGATTCGCGTAAATTTATCTTCTCAACCTCTTATTCGACACTCCGTAACGTTCCTGGTGTTTTCCTGGACGGCTTCTGGTCTCTCCAATACACGTGCTTTGGCCTCTGAACTCGCTCATATTCGGTAAGTTCATACTATAAACCGCCTGTGCGAGTTCATCCTGAGGCTTCTCAGACATCCTACCCTCTCTTCTCTTTTCAAGCCTTCTGCTCCCCCAGGACTCTCAGTCATCTGAAATATGTGCATAAACACCATTGGACGAAGCTTTCTCTGCTTTGATCCACAGGAGCTGCTATTCACACAACTATAATGTTGTGTCCTCCTAACCTTATCGCCGTTGAGAATCTTTGGGTTGTGTTAGTGTGTATGCCTGGGCGATCCTCAAGTTTGGTTGAAACAACCCATTGAGTCCCAAGGGGCCCGAAGCATGTTGGGCTTGTCCTGACAACTCAAATATCGCATTCCCCTTGGAAATATTAGGCTCTCATCATATCGGACCCGCATTGCTTCTCACGTTCATTCCTCCGCGAATATTCGCTTCATTTTGTTTCTTTATACTTCACCTGGTGGATCTTGTCTTCTTCAATTTCGTGCGTCTGCTAACTCTCGTAGCGATATTTTCCACCAGAACTAGAAACTTGGCTCATTCTGGATTCAAAAACGCAGTTCAGATTATCTGTGTCATCTCCCACCGGCAAATCACGTCTTGCTGCAGCCTCGCCTCGTGGCCCTCGTGTAAGGCCCTGCGCTTCATTGGGACATTGCAGCTTCGACGGTATTCATCGATGGTTGTAATGCCTCCTCAAAATAGGTATGCTGAAGAGTTCTTTGTGGAGCAGCCAATCTTACATGTGCAATGCAGCGTGAACGAGTCGGAAGGGCGATACCTTCAAGATGGATTCTGGCAACATGGCCGTTTCTATGGTTCTTGGAAACCTGGCAAATACTTATTTCCAATTGACTCAGTAAGTCATGTGCAAATGACAATATCGTACTTCACCTGACCGGCAACAGGAAGAGTTGAATCGTTTGGATATATTTCATAAAGTTTTCCTTCTGGCACGAGACAATAAGCCATTTCTAGCCCCCATCAGACGCACCTCGCCCAGAATCATGGATATTGGTACGGGCACAGGTATTTGGGCAATCAATGTGGCCGAAGAGTATGAATGCCTGTGCCATCGATCTCGTTTATTATCACGTTACTGACCTAAAGAAGATGTCTCTCAGATGCCCAGATCATGGCAGTGGACCTGAATCAGATTCAACCAGCATTGTAGGCTCACACTCGGTCTTTGGAGGCCATCAGCTAATGTAAATAGGATTCCTCCTGGCTTTATGCCAAAGCAGTATGACATTGAAGAGCCGTCTTGGGGGCCCCTACTGGCGGACTGCGATTTGATTCATATGCGAATGTTACTTGGCAGTATTCAAACAGACTTGTGGCCGCAAGTCTACCGCAATGCCTTTGAGTATGTTCGGAACGATATCTTTGAGCATTGCGCTGATACTTCACTAGGCACTTGACTCCAGGCATCGGCTTCCTGGAGCACATTGAGGTTGACTGGATACCCCGATGTGACGATGATGAACGCCCAGCAAATTCCGCATTCGTGAAGTGGGCAGAGCTTTTTCTCGATGGCATGGATCGATTCAACCGCAGTGTCAGAGTCACACCGCAAGACCATCGGCAAATGCTCGAAGCTACAGGTTTCACAGATATCAGGCAGGAGGTGATCAAGGCTTATGTTTGCCCCTGGTCTGCTGATCGAAACGAACGTGAAATCGCCCGGTGGTTCAATATCGGACTGTCTCATAGCCTGGAGGCCATGAGTTTAAAACCCCTAATCGAGAAACTCGGATTTGAGGCTGAGGAAGTTCGTGAGCTATGTGAGAGCGCGAAGCGCGAAACATGTGTTTTGCGCTATCATACTTATTGTAATATGTGAGTCTACAAACACATCCTGCCGTCGCACTTGATGGCCTGCTAACGCTTTCGCAGTCATGTCTGGACGGCTAGGAAGCCCGGACCTCAACAGTAATGCCAATTCTCATTCAAGCGGGGGGTATTCACCGCACAACGCAAGGAATACGAACAGCCTTGGTAATACTGATATGCATTGTTCGAAGCACATCACGCTGAGGAGCGTGGTGAAGCCATCGGTCCGTTGATTTGGGGAATGACATGGTTTCAAATCCAAATCGGCCTGGTGAACTGGCAGGGTTTCAAGCGCCAGCGCCAGCGCTTTTGCGCGCAACTGCATCCTGACGATCTATAAATGGTACCACGATTTCCCAATGCTGCAGTACTTCTCGCTTCCCATATCCGGGGGCCCCTTGAATTTGAAGAGACGCCTTACCTCAATGGCAGCATTGTACCGACGGTCACCAACAGGCAAGGATTCTCAATTGTATCACCAACAGCGGGCGGGGTCTTGATCACATCAACTAGTCCACCATCCTGAACAAGGCTGTCGATCTTCTCAAATTATCTGACCGCTAGATAATAGTTACCTGGCCACAATCATTGCCAAGGGCCATATTATCTGCGCTCGCTTTCGCTGGCGAGGGTTCTGCTACCTGTTGCGACAGAAGCGCTGGTAGGAACAACACCTTTTTTGCCAAGGGCCAATATCGGACTCCATAATATTCTAGGTCCGCGCGTGTCGGGACGGGCCTTCAACATCGGCCAGGGTCCGGACCATTCGGAATATTCAACCGCATCGCCCTGCGTTCCGTGTATGGTGTATGTATTCCATATCTTATTTTCGCGCGCGGCTATACTCCCACGTCTGTTCTTGTGGTCCGTCATTTTGTCGTCTATTAGACGCCTGATTGACTTCTTCTGTGTGGAGGAGGTAACATCGGAAGAAAGGGCTTATACACCCCCAATCCGTCCTTATTTCCAGAAGCAGAAGGTGGTGGACAAGTCCGTGGTTCATCAAGCTACGACCAAGAGGTTGATATGGCAGATGAGGATTGAGCACGTCCTTCGCAAGACTTGCCCCAGTGAGCTAGTTTGCTCAGTCCAGGTATCGTGGGATATCAGCGCGCCCCGGAGGCTGAGGAAATTTACATTTGCAGGTATCATCTGGCAAATCGATCTGGGAGCTTTACAGAGCTCACTTATAATAACCCCAAAATCCCATACAGAAATGTGAATAAGTTCAAAGTCTATCGTGCTACACATTTGCCATTCCATCGATGTTTGCCCTACATACATACATTCATATTTAGAGAGTACGTTTAATGGACTTGAAAGTTGTGAGCTTGTATGTCGTGGAGTTGAGTAAGGCTGCGAAATGGGCTTGCTCGTGCGATTCCCTTCAATTGCAGCTTCCTTTTGCACAGGAAACAGGGTACGTACTGAAAGACATATTCAGTCTTCAAAGGAGTTATCAGTATAGGGACCACGTATCAAGAATACCTTATACGAATGCAACTGTGGTCATACTGGCCCATTTCTCGACATACACTCTAATCCTAGGACTCACCAACTGAGTCATTACTCTTAATTATAAAACTTAAGCAACAGGCTTATCTAAGGACAATTCCATAAATCAACTTACTGTCTTAAAATGAAAATAGAAGTCTCCAAGCAAAGCAATAGCAATAGCTCATCCCCGAAGATCCCGATCGTACCTTAGGTACCTTAAGCCACCTCGGTTAGACCACATCAAGAGTTTTGAGAGTGAGTCAGTAACTTCAGGTTGTAGCAGGTAGTCTAAGGTATTTGTTCAATAGTGTTAGGTGACTAGACTCATGGCAAGTTATGTAAGCTACTAGGTCGACTGCAATCAAGGAACATGTGATCTATCACAGGAAGGCTCATACGGTTATTAAATATCGTTGTGGAAAGCTGTCCGCGAAGGGGGCAGCCCGCCAAAGGCTGATTGATGTACAGTTCTACAAAAGAAAAGTGCTCAGAGGACAAACATCACAGGTCCGGTGAGACCGGTATTCCCAAGTCTCCCAGTTTTCAACTCCCCCCAAACAAACGGTCTCCAACCAGCCCTTTTCAGGCGTCCTCGGCCGGGGAGAACCAAGTCTAAAGCCCACCCATCCTTATTTGTTATCACATCGTCCGGCACTCATCGATCTTTACAACTCCTGCTCCTTATTACAAGAGACGCATTTAGTGGTGGGAAGAGGCCTCGCCACGGTAACCAACAAGCTTGAATCGTCCAATAATCTCACCAACGGTGAAAAAGCCGAGAACCTCAGCTGCGACAACACCGCCAGCGGCGAGCTGAGCAGGGCCGATATTCCGTACCTGCTGGATGGCGTTTTGAGAGGACTGGATGATGGTACGGTTCTGGATGGACTTGATAATGCTCTGGTATGTGTTTTGGAAGGTGGCCAGGTTGCTGCGAGATGTAGATTAGTCGATGCCCCGCCATAAGTAGGACTTGTGTGAACTCACGGAGGGCTCATCTTCTGGTTATGGAAGACGAACTTGCCGAGCTCGAGGGCGACCTTGGAGTAGTAAACGACGAAGGGGACTTGTCCTGTATTATGATGTCAGCATTCAAAGGCCACCGGTTGTTGTTTTTGTAATGATCCACGTACGCTCAATGAAGCCGATGACCTTGCCCGTTCGTCCGCCAACCTTGCCCAGAGTGCTGGCAACGCCCTTGGCGTAACCAGCAATAGCAGGACCAGCGGCGGTTGTGACACGCGACAGGCCTTCCTGGGCCCTTGAAGCAGCCAGCTTAGCATTCTCGGTGGCTTTGGAAGCAGCCTGCTTTGCGTTCTCGGTAGCCTTCTGGGTGGCGGTGCTCTCGAAGCGTCGGGCGGCGACGCGGAGAGCGGGCGAACGGAGCATGGGACGAGCGAGAGAAGACATGGTGACGGCTATGGCAGTAAAAGAGTGCGAGATGCCTCGTAGATTCGATATCGGAGCTCCGTGGAGTAAAAAGACCGGCGGCGGGGGGTCAATTGATGGAGTCGAAGCTGGGTCTTGATCTTGAGTGAGGTCGTCTGAGGGAGAAAAAAAGCTCGGAAGAACTCGCTGGATGGTGGTTGTAGCCGACGGCTTAAGCCACTAGACCGTTTTCGGACTTGCTAGCCGCGCTGGCGCTGGATACCTAGCCAAGAACCCAGATGAATTGTTTATTATACACATCTTCACTACTATATCTTCCCAATGAACTGCTTGAGGACAACAGTCAAAATCGTTGATTTCCTCATCTTGAATTCAAGCATATGGATGGCCCATTCGACATATTCATATCTAGCGTCTGTTGTGTCCGACTCCACAAGCATTCATATTCATGATACATATCACCAGTTCATCGCCAAAAGTTCTTCACCAAACTTCATATTCTCATGTCTATATCCCAAATAGAGGCTATTTGTACGGTCTTCTAACGGACCCGTGCCTAGAAATCAAAAACATACGCCGAGCACCAAATTTATATTGATCATTACTCCCGTCTTCAATCCAAGCTCTGGATCATGACCTTGATGGCCCCGCTCTTGGCATCTGCCGACGTCTCAAACGCTTTGATGGCATCCTCAAGCTTGAACTTGTGAGTGACGAGCTTTGAGAGGTCAACTACGTTGTTCTCAACCAAGCGGATAGCCCTGGGCCAGGTGTTGCAATAACGGTACTGCAGTTGAATGTCGACTTCTCGTACACTTGCGCGCATGAAGGGGAGGTTGATCTCGTTCTTTCCAACACCAATGATAAAGACCTTGCCGCCAAACTTAACTGACCAGACGGCAGCGGCAATGCTACTTTCGACACCGGTACACTCCAGAGCAACACTGGGCTCGATACCTCCAAAGCTCTTAACAATTGCTTTGGCGGAGTCCTCAGCTGACTGTCGCTCGACCTTGTGTGTAATCACGCGAGGGCAGAGCTCCTTAGCAAAAGCCAACCGGCTCTCTGAAATGTCCGTGATGACGATAGGAGAAGCACCTGCGGCGGCACAGCACTGAAGGGTGATCAGCCCGATAGGTCCAGCACCGCAAATCAGGACGGGGTCTCCCAAGGCGACCTGGGCTCTCTGCATGCCAGCAAGGGCAACACTGAGGGGCTCGAGGAGAGCGCCATTTTCAAACGACATATTTCCAATCTTATGGCACCAGACAGCCGGGTGGTTGATATATCGGCGCAACATGCCAGGAACAGGTGGTGTTGACAGGAACAGGACGCTCTCACAACCATTGTATCGGCCAGTAAGGCAGGGCTCGCAGGTACCGCAGGGGATATTTGGCTCGACAGCGACCCTGTCGCCAACCTTGAGATGGCTGACAGAAGGGTGCACGGCGATAACCTCGCCGGCCGACTCATGGCCCAGGATGTGGTCGCCCTCTACGATCATAGGACCGATGCAACCAGCATGCCAGAAGTGAACGTCGGAGCTATACCCTGGTCAGTGGTTGCTCTAGGTGAGGCGGGGTTAGAACATCAACTTACCCGCAGATACCAGTGCTACGGATAGCAACACTAACCTCGCCGTGCTTCAAGTCGGAGCCGGACTTGACGGCTTCAGCAGAGGGTTCAGCAGCCGTTACCCAGAGATCATGGTTGGGGTTGGTGTAAACGCCAATGTTAGGCTTGAGAGTCGTCTTGACGTCTGCGACCCCATTTCCTTCGACTGCTGAAGGGCTCATGGTTGGCGATGTGTGTGTTCTACTTCGTGCGACTGGAGTCTGATATCGGCGCTGTGAGACGGTTGAGTTCAAGAAAGGCTTAAAGAAGACACAAGTCGAGGTAACGAACCCGTCCAGACCGAGGCGCAAAGGGTCTTTTTAAATCATACCATTTCTCCCACGGAGAAAAATTTGGTGTCATGCGCTCTGCTATCGCCCGGTATATGTTTGGTTGCCTGGTACCAGGGCAAAACTGATTCCCCACGTTGAAACAATAACGCAGGGCCTCGAGATCCGGACACGCCAACAGCTCTCGCACGTCGCTCACTATGAGGGGATTGTGGGGTTTGCCCCGGTGGAGGCTGTATCACCCACTGCATATTGACTCCCGCGCCAATCACAGAAACAGGATCCGACAATCCCAAGACGCCATCCCACTGCAACGGGCTTCTAGTGCAAAGTGGCTTCTCTTCAGCTAAGTTCAATTCGCGGTTGAATTCATTCTCCGGCTTTTTGCCGGTCGCTTTACAAGCTTCTTCTGGATAGATATCCGGTCCATGTCTATCGGTACTGTGCTTGATTGTATGTACTTGGATTCCAGAGCAGAGGAGCGAGATACCTACATGGTCATCCTTAAGGGTTCCCGGCATATTACTGCAGGGCTTTCTTTCGCTATTAGTTGGGTACTGTGTCATGATAATGATGCCGGCGGCTCTCCGGCCCTGCATGTCCATCCACAACCGGAACGCAGAATCTCGTCGACATCGACTTGTGACATTCTCCCGGCGGAGCCAAGGGTATTCAGGGCGGCTCTTAACTGGTACGGCTAATCCAGCAGTTAGAGCTGTCGGCGGGTCCAAATTCAATATCCAATTCTCGTAGTTTATTATCTGACCCAACGTTACTCTTTCAAGGTAGTGTTACGCCGAAAATAAACCCTGCCCGAGAGCTTCCAGATCGCGCCAACCGGGCCAATTGCAGTGTACTCAAGCATTTCGCGACGCTTTTTCTTCGGATCCATACCATCTAGCGTGTGTTTCTCAGAGACCCGAAATCCTAAAGTCTTGGTGGGCCAGGTGGTCAATGTTTGTGGGGGATGGTCTATCGCTGCTGGGGTCCCCTACAGCTCTTTGCGGATCTTTTTTCGACAATTCAAAGTCATAAAAAATCTGAAATCTCGTAAAGTCATCTGCCAACTTCTCAACCCAGTCTTTCCTGGAAGGCTGCTGTCAATTGATGTCCAGGCACTGTTGACCGTACAAAGACAAGCAAGGAGGTAGCGAGATCAACGCGCCCGCATCTGCATTTACATCCGCGTATAAGACTCGTTAACGGCAATTTCAAACACCGCCAATACCCCTTCGACTTACGGATGATATTCCTTTGGAACATCCCGGTGCCCTTATAGACTCTTCGAAACATCACACTATGTCAAAGCCAGGTGCTCACTGTCCAATTTAGACACCGCACCCCCGTTCGCTTGTCAACCGCGAGTCTCCCAATACACAAAAGGTGGCCGTCTTGTGATATATGGATCGTATACGAAACAACCCAGCTCCGTACCAGTCAGTGTTCGTCAAAGCGCAGGCAAGCAGTACGACCTCCAAACATTGCTGGCATGGTGAAGGTGTCATTTCTCTCGCAACAATGTTCCCAAAGCGTCAGCTTTAGGCTGATCTCCGAGATCTGTTTCCACCAACCCTTTTGCTTCAAACAACGAAACGTCAACTAATCCGATCTTTTCTGGAAATCCTGTCGTCCATCTCGAGAGCTCCTGCAGTAATGGGCATAGCACGGTAGCAGCGGCATTCTCGTGATGCGACTATCCCTGGCTTGTTCAATTGGGTTTGATGCTCTATTTTCAGTTGGGATTAGTCCTCAGCTAGATCCGATACTGCACAAAGCAACTCCGCTCTCAAAAATAGGTCACAGGGCCGATATGCCGTGCATGCACATTTCCAATCACAAGAGGTCTTGATCCGAACATCGAATCGGTAAGATAGGCGAGGGGATAGATTCCGTGGGTATCATCAAATTGCCACCAAAATATCATACATATAAGGATAACCCTTGTTTTAGCCATTCTATGCTGCCGAGCTGGCAGTGCCCTTTTGCTGCCTGAGCTTTTCCTCAAACTTTTCGAACTCCTGCAAAGCAATTTCCTCCTCTTGATCCATCACTTGCTTAACACCTTTAACCTCCTCAATCTGGAAGTTACGTTAGCCTAAGACAGCACGGCGTAAGTCATAATGGGGAACTTACATAATGCATCAACATGCCCTCAATTCCATTCTTGAGGGTGACAGTGCTGGAATCGCACGTACGACAAGCACCTCGTAACCGGAGATGCACATAGCCCTCATCATCGAAACCTCGAAAATCAATGTCGCCGCCATCCTCCTGGATAGCTGGTCGAATTCGTGTCTCAAGAAGCTCCTTGATCATACCAACAACCTCACTGTCATCTTCGTTGTACGCAAGGCTATCCTCCTCCTCGGCCGCGTCGCCATCCCGGCGTTCGGAGACAGTGACTATCTTCTCACCTGCAGTGATGGCTTCTGTGATGAGGGCAAAGATCTCCGGTCGAATGTGTGCCCAATTGGCATCTGCAGCCTTCGTAACAGTAATGAAATCGGCGCCGTAGAATACCGACGTAACTCCATCGATGTTCATGAGCTTGGCAGCGAGTGGAGAAGGATATGGTGGAGAAATGGTTGCTCGGGGGTTGAGATACTCAATAAAAGGCGTAGAGAGTTCCTCGGGCACAACTCGATGATTCGGTAGAAACTTGAGGGCATCTGGGTTTGGGGTGTTCTCCGTCTGGATGAAGATGGTTCGGATCCCGCTACCGACACCGGCGAGGCTTGGTATGGTTGTTGGAATATTGCGCTGTCGCTGTGCAAAAGGCCGTGTAGTATAAGAACCGACAAGAAGTTGTGATCGGACGGTGCTGACTGAACGAGTCCATCGCTGAATTCCTCGGCAAGATGTCTCTGCGACAGGCCGAGCGACAGCGGCCAACGTCCGTGACATGGCTCTTGAAGTTGCCATGACGTAGGCTCTGAAGATAGATATATCAAAGAAAGGATGCTACCGGTTCGACTCTAATAAGAGGACAAGGTTCAATAAAACGGTTGTTGTTGTTGTTTTTTTGGTTGAGGAACAAATTAAAAGGAAGACAGGCTAGTTTCGGCGTTGACGGGTATGCTATAGCAACTTTTCGCCGCTCCAACTTGGTACTTGTTAAACTCACTCACCGAGCCGTGATAGGTCCGAGCATTAGTAATGCGTGAGCTACCTATGATGCAAGGGCAAATTTAAAGCCCCGATGGAGGTGCACGGACCAGCATTCTACCTCTAAATTTTTTGCTTTCTTTCTTTTTCTTTTTCTTTGCAATTGCTGGGGTCCAGCATGTCAAGCGGGCAATGACGCGGGGCGATAGACCCATTGGATCTGAAACTTTTTGTACCTTTTCTCCCTTTCGTACACCGTACAGTACCTACCTTCACTTGGGTTCCATCACATTAGCTTCCTTTCACCTTAATTAAGGTACCTTACCTACCTTCATACCTACTTGATCGCATAAGATATCACAATGTCTGAACCTCAGGGAATAAATGATCTACCAGCCCAACATCCAGAAGATACTGCTACGCCAACTGAAGAACAAGATGGCGATAATGCGACAACAAAACCTGATCCTTCACTATGTGGTGTATGTGAAGTGAATCCCCCAAAATACAAATGTCCAAGATGTCGCCTTCCATAGTAAGTTTCACGTCTCGGTTGGTGCCCCAGTCAGTGGCTGACCATTATCAAAGCTGTTCCGTTACTTGCAACAAGATCCATCGCGAAAATCACCCTCCTGATCCCGAGCCAGCACCAACACCAGCAGCGCCCCAGTCGGCACTCTCCGAGTCGCAAGCAACATCACTGCCTCAGCTCCCCGACCCCTCGAATCCCTTTCAGGCTCTCGAAAGCTCAGAGAAACTTCGTCTTCTCTTTCGCAAATATCCAGGCCTTCCCGACCAGCTCCGCAAAATAGATGCTGCCACGCTTCCACCTCCTGAGGCCAAGCCTGCCATTCCCGCCTCCCTCCTCAAGGGTCTGCCACCAAAGCAAGAAGCTTGGAACCACGACATTGGTATTCAGAACGGAAAAGAGGCTTTGCGCAAGGCTCGTCGCGCGGACGGTGAGCAGGGTGACGCTATACGCGAGTATTCAGAACTTATCCTTCACTTGATGAACACCGAGAGTGCACAGGCGAACGTCGACAAGATCATTCGGCAGAAAATGGCACAAGAGGATACGAAACTCATCGAGCGCTTGATGGCGCAAGAAAAGCGTTAGGTTTCCGCCTTGGTTCCAATCATATCTCACATGACACTGAAGATGCTTTTTTTAAATGCGGAGGTCGTATATTAAGATTTTCCTTTATGTTTGGTTGGGTCATTATGTTACAATAATCATTGGTGAGTTATCTTCCTCCATATATGTCATTCACCCGTCAAATTACCTTAGTCATTTGCATTCTTTCCCTCACTAATGCATGAATCGCTTCAAGAACCCAGACTTGGGTGATTTTGGAGAAACAGGTGACTGTGAGCTCGTCTTGGTAAAATTGGAGCCCTGGTCCTCAGCGTTGGGCTTCTGCTGGCTCAAACTAGTCTTTCGATGTTTGAGACCTCCCCACTTCGAATCTCGTCGAACCTTGACTGGTTGGTCACTCTGAGACCAGTCCACCCTGCGTATCTCAGCCGCGTGCTGAGGGTTGGGGATGTTCACAAAGCTACCTCTCCGCGAACCAGAAGTGGCTGCACTAGTCTCAGACCCTCGACGGTTTGGCGAAATGGTGATACCAAACTCTTGCTTGAAAGGGGTTGCTGGGCCAGACTCGCGTACAAAGGGTGATGATGCATCGGAGAAACCTGACGAGCTTGCGGATCCACGTCTCGCAGATGATGCGATGTTCCCTTGAAAGCCTCCGACACCCGTACCTATTGAATCTCGTCGGGCTTGAGGCTGAGGCTGCATGTTACCCGTGCTCATTCTTCGTGATAACTCAGGTCCATTGCCATTCCAAAGCATGGAATTACGGGCGGTTTGTCTCTTGCGTTGAGCTGACACTTTATCCAGCTCAGTGCCTCCCATCCTCGCAGCATTGCTGGCGCTAGTTGGCCTTCCGCTGCAGAGACTCTGTGCTCTTCTATACTGCCTATTGTATTCTTGCAGCGATATGGTACCATTATTCATAGGGTGGGGGCCGGGAGCAGGTCTCATTCCTTTGGGTGAAGCTTTCTGAGTGAGGGGCTCGACTGTTGTGGTGCGAGCAAACTGTTGCGCTGCCACCTGAGGAACATGCTTGTAACGAGCAGGCTTCTGAACATCCTCCTCTGTCTGCTTCTGCGACTCATCAGTGTAGTTCGAGCCTCTGAAGCGGAATGCGTCAAAAAAGCTGCCACGGCGTGGCGGCTTTGCGGACAAAGGTGAACTGAGTTTATCATCAGTCTTCTCTTTCCTGAAGACTCTTGATGAAACGGGGGTTGGAATCGATGGCGACGCATGTGTTGGCTGAATAGTCCGAGGAGACGGGGCACCCATACTTCTGGCAGATAATGGGGGTCGGAGTGAGTCCTCTGTGTGGAATGGACAACGAGGCTGGCCTTCTTGTTCGACTGAAATATTGTTCAGCTTCGCGCTCAATTCGCTGGGGTCCAATGGCTGGATCTGCAAGGCTTTTGGTCGATGCCTGGGTTTCCCAGGGGCCACTGTCGTGGGTGAAAACCGATGGCTTGGCTCCTCCATTGAAATGCCCGTCGTGTACAGCATTGTTGTAGTCATGCTGGGCAAGCTGGGCAAGCTGGGCAAGCTGGGCAAACTTGGTGACGGGCTTGGAGAAGGAGATATGGGATGGGATCCTAGGGGATTGAATGCCACTATGACGGCTGCAGGGTTGCTGACCACTGGTAGGTAATGTTATATCGACAAGCAAGCCTGCGTTTTACGATTCTTTGACTATGTAAGAAAACTTGGAATAATCTTTGAGCGTACTTGGCGGACATTGGGGATCTCGGCGAGATAAATGTCTCTGACTACAACTAGATGTAAACGTCGTCATGGCTACAGTTCCTTGGCAAAAGCCCTGGGCTTCAGGCCTGGCCCACTCATGAAAACTATGAAGCCGTCCGCGATGAGTGGGCATCTATCAACCAGAAGCGCCATCGTGGCGTAACTGGCTCGCAATTCGACAGCGGGCTGGGTGGACTGGTCCGGCCAGAGCTTAATTTGGTCCCTTTGTTATGATCAACTAATGTCGCCTGCGTTCCTGATCGCCGAAAGGGGACAACTTCTCCAATCTAGTATTCCACCAAAACCCTATTTCTCGGATATGGCTGCTTTTAGAAATAGCCCACAGAAACAGGACGTTTGGTAGATTCTTGGAGGATCCAGCTACATGGGTTGGTTCAACTTCACTCAAGGTTTTTGGTAAGACATTGAAGCAGTCATTGGGTCTCGTGACAGAGCCAATGTCACAAACAGTGGAGGTCACCAAAAACTAGATATTTTAATACTTGAGTGAGCTGGCACGACGACATACCTTGGGTCTCGAAGTGGCCGAACATACTCTCTGCACATTGTTGCAGCTGGGGAATGATGTTGACGTGGATGGAATTCCAGTCGGAGGGGCCAGACCTGCAAGGTCACGGAGTCGAACCAACAGAGATTGAGTGCCACTCCAAGACAACGGCCACTCAAAGGTCGAGTCTGAAGGATTAAACATGTCAGAGTTTCTTCACCCGGAGATGCAAATCCGGCATTGATTTATCCCTACGATACCTACCTATGTAGATCGCCGTATGCATGGTTTGTCCCTGGACAGACCCCATCATCTGACACAGGCAAGCTTACAATTCACTGGGAGAACTGGGACCCCACTTGGATTCCTCAACTTGGCAGCGCTACACTTTGCGGGTACGATCCATTGACAGGACTCGTAGGACGGCTCGTGCGTTTTCCGAGTTCAGAAGCTCCCGCTTTTGGGCGCAGGAATGTGCCAAGCCGGCTGTGACTTATAATGACTAGAACCAAACACGGGACGTTGTTCTCGGAGTATTTGCAAGAGCGCAAAGCGTGGTTGAAACTTGAAGGGTCTTCTAGCATACTTGCAAGTACCGTAACCTTTCTGTCGGTTCTCGCCGTTGCCGAGTTAATGTTGATGGGAATAGCGTGAAACTTGATGGATAATAATGATTGGCCTCGTCTCTCGTGGCCTTCCGCCGAGATATTTGGCTCTGTATAGCATATTTGACTCGAAAAGTACTTTAGATAGCATATCGTCAGACTGTTATATCTTGCGGTCGCTCCTTTCCCCTTGTTGGCGGAGCAAGATCCAACTCATGCTCGCACTTATCTGTCCTTGGTTGTTTCAGCAAAAAGTTCCAGTAAGTGAAGCATATGTTGACAATCCGCTCCACTTCGGGGAACTGTTTAAAAAATGACGTATTCCTGTATCAGCCAACTAGTTGGCCAGATGAT